>JZLH01S0088530.1:27496-44769 GCA_001188425.1 Eucidaris tribuloides | reverse complement strand
TTTTTTTTCAGTGCTGCTGGCTGTTTGCATGGGTTTCTCTTATTTTCCTGTCTTTGGTTGCATGGATTTGTTTAAATCATTTTTATTCTACTGTACCTTACTGTACGTGAATGGCTGTGTTTTTGTTCCTATTTTTTTGCTCGGGATTTTTGCT
Organism: Eucidaris tribuloides; assembly: GCA_001188425.1. Classification (NCBI taxonomy): domain Eukaryota; kingdom Metazoa; phylum Echinodermata; class Echinoidea; order Cidaroida; family Cidaridae; genus Eucidaris; species Eucidaris tribuloides. The sequence continues at coordinate 44,615 of JZLH01S0088530.1, read as the reverse complement.
CTGGATTGAAGTTACATGGCTTACTGCATGGGAAATCCTGTTGATTTTGATTTGAGTAAACATTTTGTTATTCCATTTGATGATTTATTGGTTATATGTTATCAATTCATACTGCTTACATCTTTTTTCATTACAGCTATCATTATTTTGTCAATGTACACATGTATTTGAAACATGCTATATCATTTGCTTTGTCTTTTTGTTTGTATTGAAATAAATGTAATCATCTTGTAAATTTGTCTTTTGTACTTGTAAACCGTTTTCATGTACAGTTACTTCAAAAGCAATCCCCTTTTCAGAATTTTTCTTTTATTTAGACCAATCCCTTTTCCATCTGTAGAAATTAGATGCATCATCTTCCAAGATGTAAAAAAAAAAGTTCTTGAAAACAATGCATATCTACACTATAATTTCATTATGAATTTAATGCCACCATCTCAATCCTAAATGCAAATCATCTAGTAAATGTTGTCGTTGTAAACCTCCGTTGTCTGTTATGTTCATAAATTATCAAAAAACATTAACATGGACACATGCATTACATGTGCAACCATTCTCAACGTGTATATCATGTCTGTCATCCTAACGTGTTCATTTTATAATGTGTGTCTCGTGTCCATACATGCTTGTGCTGAATTCCAAATTCATGCAGAAATATCAGTATTCATGTATGTACATATACATGTACTTTGTATGCCTCCATGTACAGACAGACTGTTTAATGTGTTTTACATGTACATGTATGGACCAAACAGCCAAACCTAATTACCCTCCTGAAGTTGATCTGTTTGGATTAATACCGAAGTACAGTTAGTATTTCCATGCTAAAGCACCTTGCAACACCTTGCGATTGTTAATTTCTTTAACACATTCGGCAAAAGAAAGCAAAGAAATAATGATGATCTTGGAATTTTGTACTTTTATTTGGGAAAAATCGTGAAATTTTGTTTCCATGAAATGATGGGAACCCTGTTAAAATACAGATCTATCACTTTTAAAGGTCCACTGTCATGACAGGATGAAAAATGCCCTCTTTGGACTAAAATCATAAAAATGGTACACTAATCATACACATAATGCAACAGAAACAGCCATGACAGTGTGGAAAAATACAACATTCCTCCCACAATCTGTACACTATGGCACTGCAACAGTCCATGTTCGTGAATGCATGCATGCCTGTATTCCACGACTATAGTTGACATCCTCTCTGTGGTTGAGTTGACCCTTGACAGTGGGCCTTTAAACTTCGGGTTTTGGGGCCTTTGATCTATCAGACTTTCGGTCTTAGCAGAAGGATGTCCATGTTGGAAGTTGCAAATAAACAATAATCTGTGGTGGTCATGATGACACTAATGTCATTCTCATTGGGAAAAATTGTGACATTAAAACTTGCAATGTTTGACTTTCCTACTCACACTGCCACCTGAAATCATCATACGTGCACTTGAAAAAACTTACAATATTTGGCTAAATAATGTGCATGCACAGTGGGTTCATTTAGCCGTTCACAGCTTGCATTCTGGTTCAATTACACCAGGGTGGTTAATCTGGAAGCGACCTAAGTCACCTGACAAAAATCATGATTTTTCTGCGGTGAGCATTCTCATTGCCCAGCTGGCAGAGAAACTTCGCGCGAAGTTTAGGAAAATTGCTCTCGGGTGTGCAATTTTTCTTGCTTTGTTTGTTGAGTTTTTACATAGCTGCGTACAGGCCTTCAACTGGTCCTGCTTTTCCTACTATTTCCTGCTTTTTTGTGAAGATTCTAATTTTCCTATTTGTTCCATTAAAAATCCTTATTTTTCTACTTTTTGTCAAAAAAAATCCTTTATGATGGGTTCAATATTTGTTTGGACTTGAGTAGTCTTTACAGATTGTTGCTGAGAGTAGTACCATCATCAACCTGTTTGTAAATTAAAATTCATTATTGTGGATTTCTGCTTTTTCACCAATCCTAGTATTTTTTTCCATGTATTCCGCATGTTTCCATTTTATATAAATATCCTACTTTGCTCCTACTTTGGTGGATTGAAGCGTAGTTTTCTCCCAGTTTTTGGAAAATTTTGCTCCTAATTTCTCTTACTTTTTCAACCAAGCAGAGTTGAAGGCCTGCAAAGTCACATGACTGTGTGCCCAACTCGCAGAGAAACTTTGCGCGAAGTTAAAAAAAAAAAATCGCTCTCGGTGTGCGATTTTTCTTGCTTTGTTGAGTTTTTGCATAGCTGTTTAGTAACTTCCACCATGAAATCACAATTTTTCATTGGTATGATAGTGTGAATGGCCCCACTGAAATATAAATGCAGATAAGCTAGCTCCAAAATTTATCCGGTGTGAAGGTAGAAAAGTTGCACTTTGTGTGCAATTTTTCTTGCACTGTTTCGGTGGAGTTTTTGAGGAGACCTACTGCTCAGCAACTTTCACCATAAAATCATGATTTTTTTTAATCCACTGGTGGTATGAATGGCCGTCTCAGAAATAAATGCAATGAGCTCCCAAATTCATCCGGTGTGCTCCATTTTGCATGTGTGTGCATCATCTTATTCAGATTCGGGGCCACAACATGGCCAATTTGGACCCCCTCGGAATCAACGACGCTGACCTCCAGGGAGGAATTCCACCGGAATTGGTCGTCAATAATTATCATCTTGGTAAGGCTTGTCAGGAAAAATGGACTAACAATACAGCTAATCTGTACTAACACCCATCAAACAAATCTGTAATAACACCCATCAAACAATACAAGGCGTGACAAAAAAGAAACAAGACTGTGAGAACCATGTCCATGATGCCATGTCAATCAATCCAACACCCATGTCAATGTGTTGCCGAACATCTCATCAACATTTTGCTATAATATTGTTCACCTTTCTCACTCTGTGCTCCTTCCTCAGGCTGTTAAGTGGTACGTCTCTGCTTCGCCCCGTCACGATACTAGTGGTTGCACAAACATGGGGCGGGGTATCAAAGTGAAGTTCTAGTTGAGAGGGGCCCAACCAACAAGGCAATGTCCTTGGAGGGATCTTCTCCATAAGACTCCTGGAGAAGCTCGAGTTTTCAGTTCAGTCTCTACCCAACTGACCCAGAAAGATCAGATTGATTCTGTGCTCCATGTTTGTGCCACTCCTCATATCATGACGGGGCGAGGCAGGGGCGTGCCACTCAACAGTCCGAGGAAGGGGCATGCAGTGAGATAGGTGAACAATATTCTACCAGAATGTTGATGAGATGTTGGGCAACAGAGTGACATAGGAGGCGGGTTGATTGATATTGCGTCATGGGCGTGGCCGTCGCAGTCTCGTTTCTTTTTTGTCACACCTCGTATATATATGTTTCATGGCTGGCAGAAGGGCCTTGGCATGTGGTCCAAGCAGAAGAAGGGCCGTAACAGTAAATTTTCTCTAATTTGAAGACCATGACCCGTATTTGATATTTGCACTAAACAGACTGAAAGAAAGATTGAAAAATATCACACTACTGTGATTTCATGTGAAATAAGCCAACAGTTTTCAAGTTAGAGGCAATTTTCTGTTAGGGCACTTCTGTATGGAGCAAATGCTAAGGCTCTTCTGCTAGCCACACATACAGTACTTTATCATTACTTCATCTAAATACTGTACTAACTTCACACATATACAATGTAGAATTCACCTGTTTACATGCAATATTTTTTTTTCTTTCACATTTCTTTTGTTGGAATGGCTATGTTCCCGTAGCTGTATTTTTAGTATTATGCCGTTTTATTTTTCAAAATGACTCAGCATTATCCATATCATTTCCCATCATTCCTCATAATTCTTTTTTGTTTTGTTGGAAAGTTATCATACATGTAGCTGTATTAGCATAGAAGTGATGCAGCGTTAGTTATTTCATTTGTCATCAAGTTTCTTTTGTGCAATTGAAATATGCTCTGTACATGTAGTACCTACTAACATTATGCCAATCTTTTTTAAAAATGAAAATGACATGGCATTTCAATCAGTTTTCATCAGTTTTCCTAACCATGTTTCTTTTGCTGGAATGAACTTAGTTTTAGTACTAATAAGCATCATGCCATATTTTTTTTTAATAAAAAGACACAGCATTATAGTTTATCATTTGTCATCATTCCTCGATTCCTTTGACCATATTCCAATAAGGCTCAATTCCACCTCACTAAGTTGTTTTTTTCTCTCTGAAACATAATTGATTTTCAAAATTTAGTATGAAAATAATTTTACATGAATTGTACATTGTAATAATGATAGCATGTACGGTGTACATATTTACATCAACTGTGATTCTGTCAAGAACTTCAAATTAAAGGTTGTCTCTGCTATGCATGGTGCCCTGTTTTCATCATTTATATCACTGTGCTATTTCATTCTGCCTGGAAAATAGATTTTTGACGGGGGGGGGGGGCACTTAATTTACCTATGTGCCATGGTTGAGACCCCCATTTTCAGCCCTAAATTTCAGTTTCAGTGCATCACAATTTAATAATCCACAGAAAATTGTTATTTTTTTCAGTTCCAGAGATCCCCAAATTTGCCATTCCTTGTACCAATACATCCCTAAATGGCTGCTCCAGAGCATCATACTTTAGTTTCGCTACTGATTTTGGCCCGGGGCCAGAGCATTCACTTTGATCATTATTGCGTGCCGGAACTTCGCCGTGGTGCAGTTCCGAAGCATAACATTTTGAGGTCTTCTAAGGTCTTAGCTTCAGCTCCGGAGACCCCGTTTTTTGCTCAAGCCAGTTCCAGAGCCCCTGATGTTTAACTTTGGCTTGGCATACAGCAGGGAAAAAATTAAAATTTTCTTTTCGGGGGCTACTTTTCCTGTTCACGTGCATTCCAGATACGCTTTTGTACTGAACCCTATTGCAATTTACAGGGGCTCTTTTGCAAATTTTTGGGGTTCCTTTGCCATTTCAGGGGCAAAATCGCCCTGAGCCCCCATGTATTTTTTCCTGGCATATAGGTATCACATTGTAAGTGACCGGAGTTGTAGTAGTCAAGTCCACAGGTTCTGAGGCCGAGGCCGACCCAAAACACTACGTTACCATAGAATTTATACAGGTGACTCAAACCGAGGCCAAGGCCAAAGCTGGTCTCAATTTAAACACTCTCATGTAATTCTTTGCCTGTGACCGACATGTTTGCTTGACATTTCATATCATGGCATTATTATTCATTAGATGCGTAGTGGATTTGCATGTCATGCATACCGTGTTTCCAAGGTTACGATGTTTGAAATGATTTGCAGTTGATCTTTGTGATCGCCTGTTTTGTGAACATTTCAAAATAATGTACCTTACCACTGGCAGTATTGCATGAAAATGTACTTCGATTTAGATTGCTCAGACTGATAAAGCTAGGTCAGGGCAGCGAAACTTGTATGTGATATTCATTAATTATGCTAACTTAATTATGCAAATTTATTCAAACTCACAATAAATACTACCGGTGCTTTATTTCTAGTGGATTTTTATTTTGTTTGTTTTATCTGAAAGGGCTTGGTGGGGGGCTTTCAAATGTCCACACAGAATTTAAAAATTCATTGATACTGCTAATTGTGCAAGCCATTTTTTTCCAATTCAATAAAAAATGACCCCCAAAAAATTAAATGGCATAATTTTAAAATGCATTCTGTCTTAACAGGCACGGCGATACGATGCAATTAACTCGCGAAAAGCTTTCGCCTGCACTGCCTAATTTGCATAAAGTAAATATCTTGTTTGAGCCAAGCCGCTAGAGAAGTGTTGCAGGACAATCGCAATATCTCACCTGAAAAACCACCAAATGATAAAATTCATATATCAAAATGAAGAGGAAAACATTCTCTAACTTGCAATACTAAGTATTTTTTGTTTCATTGGAGGTAAACCTGTGAAAACAACACACAGAGTTGGCTAAAAAAAATTTGTTTGGTCTATAAAAATGGTGTTATTTTCCATACTATTCTTCGTAGCACAAAACTGAAACTAAATTGGTTTATGATATGTGAAAGTGTATCCATACTCTGTTCCAAATATCGTTTCTTAATTTTATGTTGAAATCGCGAGATGAAGGCGAGACATATGTTATGCATTGCATAACTTTCTTGTTTTTGTTAGATTCATATCAATTATTGTGTTTACTAAGAGTGGAAATGTACTTTTCTACTAATTTAAAAGGTATATTTACAGTGTGTACAAGGACACAAAAATATGATTTATATGTAAATTTATCTAATACACAACATTTTGTATAAAGAATCTGTCACAAATTAAAATTCAAACATTTTAAAGGCCATTTCAATACATTTTACAGGCACTGTACATGTACATTCTTTATCAGTTTATACTACATTGTGTTTGATGCAATGCAAATTGAGCTGCATTTTGGATGTGTCTGCTGCATTAATTTGCTATGCATATCATGTCTAGCAGGTTTGATCTATTGACTTACACATACATGTTGAATCCTTTACAAAACATTTATCGTTCACTGAAATTGCTAATCAAATTTGAAGAGGTAAGTCATTGCCTGCAGAACATCCATATATTGTATTTCCTTGTTTTTAAAAGTAGTGTGATGTCTATCAGTTTGTAGCTTGACTTTAGAATTGTCTGCCTGTAGTTTTATGGTTAATTTGATTGATGTGGGTAATAAAATTACCACAGTAACCACATATCGATATGCATTATAGTTTTAGATATGATGTAATGACAGTTATGTCGCAATTATTTTTTACACCATTTTGGAGCTGAGCTAGGCACTACATGTATTTGCCTATTTGCAAATCTAATTTGATTTGAATATAACACACATTCTCCTTACACCCCAACCCAAGATATACTTATCCTCATGAAGGTAGTAGTAGCAGTAGTGTTAGTAGTAGTTAGTAATAGTGGTAGTAATGTAGTAGTAGTAGTAGTAGTAGTAGTAGTAGTAGTAGTAGTAATAGTAGTAGTAGTAGTAGAAGTAGCAGCAGTAGTAGAAATAGTAGTATGTAGTTTTAAAAATGCTGTTCATGTGAACTTTTTTTGGAGGGGGGGGTGGGTGGGTGGGTGGGAGGGAGAATATAATTTTGACTAATATGATGCTCTTGTGTTCAGTATTCCTTCCATATATACATTACATTGTCTTGGAAAAGATTTGCCACAGATCAAATGATAATTATGTGGTAGTTGCCAGTATACAGTAGTACAGGATGGCAATACTGTATGCATTTTTAAGAGGTCTGTTACATACATACATGTACATCAGTTGACACGTGTATAGATGTCATGCAACAATTCATAGATCTGTATACATCTAATCTAATGTTTTGGTAGGTATTACATGCAGACGATTTGTTATATTTGTACGATGAACGCCCATATTTGGCACATTTCTCTGAATCTGTGTGTGTGTCATCATGACTAAGCCCACCGTGTGAGATCAGACATGACAGAGATACTTGTGACACAGACCTTTCGAGAATTGGTGAATCGGATGATCAGAAACCATGTGATGCTAGATAACAATGGTCATGATTAATGCTGGGCTTGCTGGCTAGGAAAAATAAAATGTCAAATAGATACATTTAAAACCCATCCATGCACAGGGTTTATTTTTAGAAGGATTCAATCTATATTTCATCATTCAAATTGGCAACATGTTTTCTTAATTTCTTTTAATGGTACTTCCAGAAAAAGGTGTCATGCATTACACATAAAAATAAATATATATATTTTTGGGGTCAAATTCGCATGAGAAATAGTGGATTTTCAATCATTAAAAGCATTGCCAATTTGAAGATTTCTTGATCATGTTTCATCTGAAATAATCTTTGTGATTGACTCATTTATTGGACTGTGAGAAATATAGGCTCAAATTGAAGGGTAAACTTTCCACTTTTGAGCTATTTTTCTTTATTGTTCTACTCCTAATCCATGAGTTGTGATAAGAAATGTCATAAATCCCACAAAATGTGGGATTTGTGTGTGAATGAGTTGGGAGTTTATATCATTAAGGAATGACAGGTACATGTTGCTACTTTAATGGAAATCCATGCCTGTCATAAGACAAAAGTTAATGTTATTAAATTTTCGATTGAAGATACAATTTTTATATATCATTGGAGAAAGAGCTGATGACTCTTTTTGTTCTCTGTCATTAACTAATTAATTTAGTTAGTTTGTTATACATTTAGTTGATTAGTTATGTAGTTATTCAGTTAAAATAGTTAGGTAGTGTTTAGTTAGGGACTTATATTTACTTTGGTTTTATTTATTTTTTACAAACACAAACACATTTTAACTATACAAGCAGAAATACAGTATTTTATTTTTTACCAAAATTAAATTCTAGTGACTTTATTTGCAGATGTCCAGAACCTCCCATGGCGGGGGAGACAAAAGTGATAACAGACATTCTTCCAGCTGACGTCATAGGCAAAAAATACTTTCCAATCAAGTTTAAAGTGATAGGCTAACATTATGGAGCTTCAATTTAAAAAAAAAATTGTCAAACTTTGATATCTGAGCTACATAGTAGTGTTCAAATGGACAAATGAACACCCTAGAATACAAAAGTTTGGAAAGTTACACTGCCAATGGCAAGTTATGCATGAATAAACAATTTAAACTTGGGGGCGAGTTTTAATAGCCTAGGTGTACACACAGTAAGTCTATGGGAGGAAATGGGCAAGTGAATCTGGTCAACTTACGATTTTCACTTTTTTAAAGCACTAAATAATCATTTTGAAATACAATTTTTTCAGGGCTTCATTTTTAGACCTCATCAAAGACACTGATAACATGGGGAATCATGTGGCTCAGACTTTTTTAACTGTGGTAAATGTTAGCCAATACCTTTAAAGCAAGAAAAATAAAACAGAACTTTTATAATGGGGTACTACTAACCCATTGTTATGCTCCATCTGTAGATTCACAGATTCACAACGCATTAACAGTCCAGATTAATAGTGAACGTGATTCTGACTGAATAAAGAATCGTCCTTACTAGGAAAAAAACCTACTTGACCTTAGCCAAGCATTATAATAACCATATGTGGGCTGTTTGATTTAGCAGTACATGACTGTATGCAAACATCAAAGTAAATAATCAACTGGAATATACATACTGTAGAGATTTTTGCCCTCTTTTGATAGGGAAATGGGTGATTAAGGCTTACTCTCCTACAGAGGCCATTCTTGTATACTGCATCCCTGATCTACCTTTTTGTGACCTTTGATCTGACGAAAATGATTATTTAGGCATTTGTGAAAGTCATAAGAGTAAGGTCAATTTTACCCTCTCATCATTTAGTGTTACAGTCAATACCACAATGTCTGAGACTCTGAAACCGAGATCTTTAGAACCAAGTCCAAAACCAAAGTCATAGTAACCCACTCAGTAATGTCCAGTGTTGTAGTCGAGACCGTAGGGTCTGCCTCTGAGACCGAGACTAAGACCTTCCTTCAGAGCCCAAGACCATTTCTTCTGAGAACCAAGATCGAGACCAAGATCTACATGTATTGATGATAAAAAGTCTGGAATATTTTTTGCAATAGCCAACAACTTTGGCATCGCAAACTTTGTGATCTGCGGCAGATATCACTTTATTACTCCTCTTGTTTTTCTAGTCAATTAAATGTTTAAATTCAGTCGAGTGTCAAGGGATACACACCATTTTCTCAATACCTTGGGGTCCAAGACCGAGACAGAGATTTTAGGGTATGGGATTGAGACCAAGACCCTCAAGACCAGGTCTCAAGACTGTCCTAATATCTGCAACACTGGCACTATTACAACAAAACCCCACAGACTCTGCATATGGTGTTATGACTCAGTGTTTTACTGAAATGACAATGTCTAATGTTGGTAAATGGTACATCAATAAAACCTTTCCATGTTGTGTTTTTAAGATTGACGTATATAATCTATTAATGCCTTAAAAATCACGTGGTCTGAAACATTTCCACTTTTTAGAAATTGATAAAAAATAATCAAAAAAGTTGGGGGAAGGCAACTTTTTCCCCATGTAGGAAATGCAGGTAGTGACAAGTGATATATCCCACCTAATCATTTCAAAGTCACACTATGTCATTACAATCCATTTTCATTAGGTTAGATGTTGTTTCTGTTGTATGGCTTCACGATACCATACTTTGTTAAAGATACATGTACATTAAAAGAATTATGATTGACCGAAATTATGCTTCGGACTTCGGCTTTCATGATTGTGTCCATGATTTGGATATCCCAAACTGAACTCATTAATCAAATAAGCTAAAATCACTTATAACATAAATATGCACATAAATCTTATCTCATGAAAATAAACTGTGATGAAATTCAAACAGAATGCACCAACATAATGAATCACTAAAGTTAATTCTATACAACAGTCAAACGGGTTTGACTGCCAGACATGATTTGTGTATCTAGTAAAAACTGAATATCTGCCGATCAAAGCTTAAGGGGAAAAAGTCAAACTAGTGCAGTTGGATGATTGTCAAGCAATCTTGCAAATTCAAAATGTGAAAGGCGAAAGATGTATTCGATGTCTAAAACCTAGACTGATGTTATTAAATGCAATTTGAGGAATGGCTGAATTTCAAATGATTTATTGTATTCTACACCTTTACAATGAATGCAACCCAAATTTTAAATACTGCATGTTTTAATATATCTTTATTTGGATCAAATCTGATCAGAAATGGTTTGGTATAGACGTCCGAAAAGGCAAACTTACAACTCACCTGAAGAAATGGAACTGTATAATTTAGTTTATTTGTTTTCTTGTTTTTCCTCTCTCTTTCTCTTAAGGGTTTCACCTACTGTTTATGAAAAATTAATTTATTTGACAATTGGTAACATTGAGTTAATGTACATGTATTGAAATGGCAAATTGATTGTACGTTCTTGTGAAACAAATGAAGCAATAAAGTATTAATAATAAAAAAAGAAATGGTTTGGTATAAAAAACACATTCTGTAATGTATGTACCCTTCCCTACCTCCCCCCCCCCCCAACCTCATTTCTCCTCTCACATCGATAACAGTAGGTGACTCAGACAGATTACTTTCCACTTCATTACAATTTCCACAGCTTTGTCTAATGTCCCAGTGTACGCTCACACATAATGTAAGCAATTTTGATTCTCCAGCGAGCGTTGATTAGCTAAATAGCTGTATTCAACTTGGGAGTTACCTCACCATATCATGAAAAAAGATCCCTTGGGTTCATGTTGTAGTAGCCTATTCGTAGTCGCAGTCTTGCTCTTTACGCATTTAGAACTGGACTACCTTTTTAAAATCAGTTGCGTACTGTACACGCCATGAAGTCGTAAGATGTCATTTAAAGTTAGGACATCTCTTTTGCACGCCTAAAAATTACCAATTTGTGAATACACTGGTAATGTATATAGAAAAAAATACCATCTCAGAATGTTTAGCAAAATATAGGGGCTAGAAACTCAGTTTTGATGAAATTATAGTGACTGTACTTTGATTTGAATTATTTTCTCCTTGAGACAGAAACATCTTGGCATAGAACATAGACCTACACTAAACGGCAATTTGTTTTTGTGTGTGCTTTGTTCAGACTATAGGTAACTGCTAATGTTCAGATTTCACAGTCATGTCCTTTAAGGACATGAGTGATGTTTTGCTGCACTGTGGGAGGGGGGCAAATGAGATTTCCTATCTTTAAGAAAATTTAAGCAGAAAAATGAGCAGATATCAGTTACAACTTAAACTGCTATATGCAGAGAGTACGTCCACATCTACCTCTGTCGAAATCAGTGTTGCTTTCAAGACCACAAGTGCAGAGGCCGAGGCCTCCCCAAAACATATTTTTTTCATAGGGTTTGTACAGACAGGTGCGAGGCCACTAAAAATTGGTCTTGAGGCAAGCCAAGGATGCAACACAGGTCAAAATATTGAGTTTGTTGGGCACAACAAAAAGTCATAATGCATGACGTACTTCCATACAGTCTACTTCTTACTGGGCATTGACATGATTGGGAGAAATAAGAAAAAACCTCTCGAACCAAACTGGTTGAAAGATATACCAATGGATACACCAGCTGGAGTGTATCACCTGGCTGGAAGGATTTATCTTTATCTTTAGCTGAATCAAACATGAACATGATACAGAATTTGGTTTCTCTTGAGCCCCGATATAAATAGATGCCATTGAAAGCTACACCACAAATTTGTCTGTCACAAGGCATACTGATGGAAGCCATTATACAATGAGTCAACTTTTGATTACAAAATTGTCACAGCAGAATCCTTCCACAGTTTACTTGATTCTAGAATAGTTTTACCCCAAGTTAGGGACTACACTCAATCATGTCATTTTCCTTTAAAGTCAGACAAAATGTTCAGTTTGTAAGCAACAAACGGTGTATGGTTTTAAGTTCACAAAGGCAATGCAAAGATACGCAGTTTACAGTTTTCACAATTTTGCGGGGTACATGGTATACTGGATTGTACCCCATGTAACTGACACCATTACAAATACCCTCATTCACTGCATCACCCTCACACATTCCCAACTAATAGTACTATGCATACATGCATGTGTAGATGATCTGTAGAAGATGAAAGGTGTGTCTGTCTTATAATCAGATTATCTGATTATCCATACATTATCTGATATCTTGTAGGTACACAACTTTTAGTCTTTGTTTATCATTTCTCTACTACAGACTTGTACTTTACATGGTCTCATTTCCAACATTTGTATGATATTGGATGCACTTCAGTGGTGTATCATAGTCATGGTGATGGATGCAGTATACCACAAAAGAAATCCAACATTATTATTATAGACAAATTTGAGGAAATGCGCAAGAATCTTGTAATTGTGTGGAATTAAATTCAGTAAATGTACAAAAAGACCGAACTCTGTTATGGCATTTAACACGCGTGCATTTCATCGCATACTTCATTACACGACATACACATGTATTTCATCCAGCACTTCATCGCATATAAGTACAGTAATGTGCAATATTGTTACGGATACGCTAATGCAAACAATGTTGAATGCACTTTCTATGTTGATAAGCGTGTGCAAAATACATACATGTAGGATAGGTAATAAGCTAACAATATTGCATGTTATCAAGCTAACCCCATAAAGTAAATATATATGTTTTATTTTAATGGGAAAATTGTTTTGTATAAGAATATTAAACACAGATTGAGTTTTATCATCTAGGCCTGTGACACAGCTCTGAAATGAAATGTTAGTATATGTGATATTAAATAAACAAACCCCATTTTCATCAATTTTTTCTTGAAGAACTGGTAAACAACCCTGATATCCTGGTAAATTCATATATGGTTGAATTACAATATAGTTACATGTACTTTCATTGTACATGACTTGCTGAACCACTGGTTTTGAGTTGAAATGTACTTCTGCTTTTTGACATATTTTAACACAAAACACCCTTTTTATATGTTTTTAAATCCATGATGAACCATTGGTTTTGAGTTGAAATGTACTTCTACTTTTTGACATATTTTAACACAAAACACCCTTTTTTATATTTTTTAAAATCCATGATGAACCACTGGTCTTGAGTTGAAATGTACTTCTGCTTTTTGACATATTTTAACACAAAACGCCCTTTTTTATATTTTTTAAATCCCTGACGAACCACTGGTTTTGAGTTGAAATGTACTTCTGCTTTTTGACATATTTTAACACAAAACACCCTTTTTTATATTTTTTAAAATCCATGATGAACCACTGGTTTTGAGTTGAAATGTACTTCTGCTTTTTGACATATTTTAACACAAAACACCCTTTTTTATATTTTTTAAAATCCCTAAAGAACCACTGGTTTTGAGTTGAAATGTACTTCTGCTTTTTGACATATTTTAACACAAAACGCCCTTTTTTATATTTTTCAAATCCATGATGAACCACTGGTTTTGAGTTGAAATGTACTTCTGCTTCTTGTCATTGTAATGTAAAAACACCCTTTTTAGATTTAGTAATCTGTTTTACATTAATGTACCATAACACATTTTACGTAGACTGCTAAAATACCAGCCAAGGAAGAAGAAACTGTAAACTGATTATGTTAGTGTGTAAATTACTCAATAATGTAATTTAACCAGCCAAGTATGTACTACAATAATGGTGGTCGTGAGAAATTGGATGCAGTACATACAAAATGATTGATAGTACACTGTACCTAGTGTAGATAATGTGTGTTTGAAAATTTTTTCAATAATCAAAATAAATCTGATGTGCCATAAAAGTACATGTGTATGATAGCCTGTATTTTTTTTTATATATTTACACATTATACACTTGATTAGAAATAGTACAGATGGAATGTGAAATATGTGAAATTTATTGAATATCCATATAACTAAGGGTCGAATTGTACACATGATTACCTGTTTTGGTGAACAATTCGCAATGGATTTTGAATGTCTTTTTTTCAGTAAACTCATTCATGGTTGAATGATATGTACTATTTTGTACATGTCCCCCCAAAAGTTAAAAAGTGATGGAAATGAAATTTCTTTGTAATGTTTTATTTAAGGGGGAGGGGGGGGGGGGTTGAGGATGTTACGCTGAATTTAACATTGTACTGATAGCATAAACTGAAAGGATTATTTCCAACCTGTTATTGCGTTCAATGCTTAATAGTTCACGGAGAAATTATGGGGAAACCCCTTTTGATTTCACACAAATGCTATGTATTGAAAATTCAAGAGACGATTTGAATGTTCATTTCACACAAAATGCATACGACACATGAGGTATCGTTACTTTTGATGGCCTGTATTTTTTACAATTTTTGCCCCCCCCCCCGAAAAAAGTTTGCCTGCTTCCTCTTGTTTTTGTCCCTTTTTTCTCTCCTTACATATTGCATCTCCAGATGAGGGGGATATGGACCGTGTCTTCACCCTCCCCCAGACCACGTTCATCGGTGGGGACCAGCAAGCTCTGCCCCTGAAGGAGATTATCAAACGGCTAGAGGTTTGATTTCATTATCTGTCATGTGTTTCTTCCATTTGTGGATGTGGATGAAAATATTTTCCACATTAACCTACTGGAGATTAAGAATAAGATATATCAGGCTGAGGCAAGGAGGCCACTCGAACCAACGCGAAAAAAAAAAAAAAAAAAAAAAAAAACGCAAAAGAAAAAAATGAAAAAGAGAAGAAAAAAAAAATCCAAAAAAAGTGAATAGAAGTGTCGGAAAGAAAATTTTCACTTTGAAAAAAAAAAAAAAAACAGAAAACCTTCCCTAAAAAATAGTCCCATTGAGAAGAGAGAAAAAAAAGAATGGCATAGATATAATAGTCTATTGAAAAATATGAAATCAAATAAAAAAAAAAAAAAAAAAAAAAAAAAACACTCCTTGTCCTCCGAATATACAGGCTTATGATGTAAATAAATATAGTATTTGGACCTCGAAGAAAATACATAAAGTTCACCAACCCATTGGAGAGAAAGAAAGGCAAACTTCCACACAAATATATTACGTGTATATAAAGATAAGAATAGAAAAGAAAAATACAAAAAAAAAAAAGGTCCAAAAAAAAATTACATATGCAAAGTTGGAAGTTTTTGTTGCTAGACAAAACGAATGTGAGGATTTTGAACATAGAATTTAGAGAGTTGTGAAATAACACAAAAAAAGATAACATTATACACAATACATAGCAATTGTAGATTTGGTTATTCATGTAATGTGGGTACAATAAAATGATAAGAATATGTTTATAGATTATTCCATATAAAACATATTATAAGAATAGGAATAATCTGTCAAGAAATATAAAGTGTTGGATTCTTTTCCTGTACAAAAAACAAAAAAGAAGAATAAGGGCAAATTCAAAAATAATAGAGGTTTTTAAAAACAAAGACATTATAATATAAAACAAGGACTCTTTGCAATGAGCATTGAGTTGCATTTCCTGAAAATAAAACACAGCCAATATTTTTTCTTCAGTTATTGTCCTAGATTATATGATAACTTGACAAAGTGATATTATCCATTACAAAAGAGATTAAAATTATACCATTGGAGAAAGAAAAAAAAAAAAAAAAAAAAAAAAACTGATGTTTTTTGCACAACACAATTCACCTGACATGAAATAAAGTAACTTTGTGTAATGGAAACAAAAAAAAAAAGAATTTATGAACATTTGTCTTCATTGGTAAAAAATACACAAAACGATAGAAAGGAATAGAATTTTATTGAAAAATGAAAAAAAAAAAAAAAAGTATAAAAAAACAGACAAAAAAAAAAAAAGACAAAAAAAAAAACAAAAAAAAATTAAAAAGCATCGGCGTGGAAAAAAAAAACAAAAAAATAAAGTAACATGTTCATAAACAAAAAAAACGAAAGTCCAAAAAACCGAAGAAAAGCAGTATAAAGACTGGATACACAAAAAGACAGGGCAGGTGTATATTAAAGAAAACATCACAAGAACAATAATAGAGGAAAAAACATAACACCAAAAGAAAAAAAATAAAATAAAAAGAAAGAAACAAAAAAAAAACAAATAAAGAAATAATAGAAATGCAAACAATATCGACGGCCAACAAACACTTCATTCGGCCTCCACCAGAAAAATAATGAATAGATAAAAATAAAGAAGATAAAAAACCTTAGATAGAGATAGGATTGTGTACTTTCCTCAGCGCTCATTCCTCTATCCTTTTTAAACACAAAGATTCTCTCCTCAAAAATTAACTACAAGATATACATACAATCTCCCCCCCCTTCTCAAACAAAACAACAAATAACAAATAAACAACAAAAAAAAATAAAAAAAAACCGCAAAAAAAAACCCAACAATACAAAATACATCATAAAAACAAATGAAAATACAAAACAAAATCTCCGAACACATACATACAACATAAATCTCTCAAGGGAAACCAAAAAAAAATAAAAAAAAACAGAAAACAACAAAACGACCCTCCCTCGTCCCTCCTTCTCTCCTCCTTCCCACTAAAAAAACAAACATAACATAAAACAATAAAAACCAGCCCTCCTCCCCTCTAAAAAACCAAACTCGCGAACCTAACCTCCTAACATAACAACCCGCTCCTCCTCTCACAAAACAATACATACACCCTCAAACATACATAATACCTCCCCCTCCTGCCTACCCTCT
>JZLH01S0088530.1:11212-24368 GCA_001188425.1 Eucidaris tribuloides | reverse complement strand
CCCCCGGCCCCATAGGTGGTGCACCGTATTGCGAATACCAAGAATTATATGATCGGGCATACTTCCATAGCGCATATACAACTTATTTTCGAGTTGTGGCATCGAATATCGCTCAAAGGAATTAAAATGAACTTCCATCCACCTCCACTAGAAGTTCCACAACAATAGCATGATACTTGCAATTATTCATGGTTGTAGTTACAATGATACTAGAGCATTCTTTAAACCAGTGGACCTTATCTTCATCTGACAAATGAACGCATCATTGATCACTTGAATCAACCCAAACAAATCTCATGATCTGAGAGCAAGACCACTTCATTCCTCTCAATTATGTCAAAGAATACATCAGGAGGCCTCGTGTGGGTGTCACATGGTTACGCAGCAGAGTCATTTTTAGCAACAATCTGCTGAATTTGTGTGAAACTGGTGAGGGACTTTTCAATTGCGTGATGGAATGCCGTCCACGTCGACCGATAATTGGTGATGCGTATCCATCAGGTGACTTCTCATGTTGACAATGATGGGTGATGTCTTTTCACTGTACATCAAGTGTGTGAACTGTGATGCAATGAAGTCAAGATCAGCACAATATGCAAGCATTGCATTTGCATTTCATCATCTTGTACCCCTTTCATATTGACAGCCGAAGTGGAGTTGCTCCGGAGTCCAGACGGAGTTACTCCACTTTGGAGGGCAATATGAAATTTCTGAAATTTTTTCGATCCGGATTCAAAGCGGAGTACTCTACCCACTTTGAGAAGAGGGTTACAGACGGAGTAACTCTGCACCGGAAGTGCAGTTCGGCTTAACTCTGTAATTTCCTGTCCCAACGTTACAAGCGAGTTGAGTCGTGGGGAGTTTAATTCCGGGGTTTGATTTTGTTTTGTAACATATTCGAATCGTTTGGTTCTAGATTTTTTTGACGTTAGTTAATGTTCTCCTGATTTTCAACGAAAGTATCCGAAATCAATACCGTATAGAACTTACCGAACTCCAACACCAAGTTCGTGAACTGATGGTATTTGAGTCAATCCCCATATTTTCAATCGTGTTTTTGTACTCAGAGTCAGATCACACAAGATCTGGCAAGAGATCAACAAGTATAGGCCTACAGACCAATGTAATAAGCGATTGATTGCGAAATTTGCGCGAACCGCTTGTTCAGGAAATTCGGCCACACATAATGGTGCGAACTCGCGTGTAAACCATGGAAACGACTGCGGATACACCGCTGCGGTACTTTCAAGTCTGAAAGGTATCATAATTTCAGTCCGCATTATAAGCGTATCAACTCACTCCGGAGTTACTCTGGAGTAACTCCACTTCGCCTTCAGTATGAAAGTGGTATTAGATATTCGCGGCCTGAGAGGATGATGACAAATTCCAGGCATTATATTTTGATATTTTCTGGGCAAGGCCACTTTATAGGGCACATTCCTGTATTACACCACAAATGAGGAAAATTAAAAAATCTTCCAAGGCCAATGACAAGGGCATCAAGACCAGTCACTACCCAAGGCCATGGCCTTCGATTAATTTAATCAAAATTAATCCTGAAATTAGTCCTGAAATTCTGCAAACTAGCACTGTAGGCAGTAGATGTATGAGGTGATGTGACGTGTGCCTAATGCTTGCAAAAAACTCTGATCATAAATTCACTACATTGAACATAATTCAGTAAACAACATGAAAAGTCCCCTGGGGGATCACTGCTCAAAAAGGGTACATCACCACTTGGTATGCAAGACTCTACGTTACTCGTAGGGGATTTTAAGCAACAGTAGGTTGAAGGGGATACCTTTGGGGAAAATGACCTTCCGTTGGGGGTTTTGATGTACCTGAAACTATTCTGACAATTTTGAAAGACTATTCTTAAATTCTGAAAGGTTTTCAAAAAAATCCCAAATGTATTTGTCTGTAGACATTATTTTAGTAAAACCATTGTCTTAATTGGCCACTATATTGTGTAATTACACAAACCATAACATGCACATGCTGCAGTATCGAGGTGATCACAGCGTCAGCTTTCTCAAGTAAAGTAAATCTATTGCCTTTACTGAGGTTACTTTGTTGGGGAAAACTTTGTTTTGTAGGGGAAAAATGGATTTTTGTAGGGAAAAAATTAGTTTCGTATGTGTAAAGTGGGCTGTTAAGACGTAGGGGAAAGTGGCGTCCATTAGTGTTGGACGACTCCAGGATTTTTGGGAGCCGACTAGTGGCCAATCAAAAGTCGCGACTCCGACTATTTGCCGACTCTCGGCGTTCAATTCTGTCGGCATGATCAATAGGTAAAAAGAAGCACACTACAGCCTACACAATGACTGTTCAGTATAGTAAGTTCCTGTTGAAAATTATTTTTGAACTTATGTTGTTTCAACTATGATTGTGATCATTCAAAAATTGACTTTCTGTCATAGTCCCACACATTGTCATCAGTGTTTGAACTGGTTTATATGGCATACATATGTGATTACATGGAGTCGATTCTTGCATTTCTAGAGTCGGAGTCGCAACTCCACAACGATAGTCACGACTCCGACTTTTGGCAACTTAGTCGTGCAACTCTAGCGTCCATAGGGGAAAATTTGCATGCAGCATTGGGGGAAATAAAAATATTGAGTGGCAGCCCTTGCTCTACAACCACTTGGTCTACTACCCAGTAGTCTACCAGCACAAACTGGTTTAACCCATTGAAGACAAAACGAGATAATCTCAACACACGGTCTATGGGAAATGCATGTTAACGCAAAATCAAACATCTTTAGCGGGTTAAAGTGATTAGGATCGAGTTTAGGGTAATGGTAAGGAATAATCACTGAAATAGCCGGGTCTTTTAGACCCATCTCACAGGCCGGGGGGGGGGGGGGGGGGGGGAATGGATTCCACCGCCACCCCGCCCCTCCTATTTGTATTTTATTGTTTATTTAAATTTCTTATGTATTTTCTTTGTTTTTGGACCTTTTCATGTTTTATTCGTTTTCCTCGATGAAAAAATTTGTTGGGGAACTTTGCTATCATAAACAGCAATAAAATTAATTAATTTCAATAGGAAAAGCAAAAATAATCATAAATTTAATGAATATGGGCTGACACAAACATTTGGCATTGAAAAAACACACAATTTCACGGTTTTTGAGCATTTTGGTGGAAGCATGCAAAGTAAGAAAGTTGCGTAACTTTGGAACCGCGTACCCGGATGTCGCGAATTAGGTCTCAAAAAGATGCGGCAAGATTCAGAAAAGAAATAAAGTTAGCAAAACTGCGCTTTGGTTTTTGTTCTTTTGTTTTTTTGACCTTTGTCATTTTTTCTATTTGTATTTTTCGATGAAATTTGTTGGGGACAACTATTGCTATCATGAAAGCATAAAGTAATAATTTCAAATTAGAGTAAAAGTAAAAATAATCATACATTTATGAATTTGGGGTGAAAACAGCAATTTGCATTGAAATAACTACTACAATTTGCTTGTTTTTTGAGGGACATTTTTTGGTTGTGACATGTCAAGTATGAAAGTTGCGTAAACTTTGGAAGGCGTGAAACCCGGATGTCGGCGAATTACGGTCTCAAAAGAATGCGCGAGATTCGAAGAAAAAAGTTTAGCCAGAACGCCGCCGGATGACGGCCCTGCCATGTTGGCGGACATAACACGTGAAACGTCGGGGGGGGGGGTGATTCCGCCGCCACCCCCACCCAGCCAACCCCCCCCCCACGCTTTCAGGTTAATGTTTTAGGGTTAAAGTTTTTAGATTGGAATTAGCCGTAAGCATATGGGTTGGAAATATTGGGAGTTTACAGTATAACATTGTAGACCAAATGACGAGTAGACCACGTACTAGGCGTAGACCAAGTGGCAATAAACCTCAACAAGGACGACGTTCACATTAGCACAATCAAAAAGTCCCTATTATCAGAACTGTTACCTCGTCATTAACGACATCATTTCCTGCCGGCTATCAACTAACCCTGAACGGTGTCATGTCCTTTACTCATGTTTGGTTATGCAACAGGATTTAATCAATAAAATTGCGAACGAAAAGGATATCAATCCTACAAACGCTGATTGACATGTTTGTGGATACCAATGTGGACTTTGCTTCCTGAAGAGTCAATATTGGTTGTTTGTTTGATATGTTTGATACATTACACTGTGTGGTGGTTTTCCATCAGTCAGTTGTCCCTGCAGTAATTAGAATATTGTCAAAGTTCAACGAGACCAGCCTTCACAATGAGCGTGTTTTGTTGACACTGTCATTTGTATTATCATTGAGTGTTTATGCATTGAATGTGATGAGGAAGAATTTGTCCGAATTTACACAACTGAAAACTGACTAATCAATGATTGTTGATTTGTTGGTCCTTTTGTCAGTGACATGTTTCTATCCGTGGCAATAAAAGTATGAGAAAGAAAATATGTATTGTGTGGCACACTCAAAATCCTGCCACACGTTTTGTCATGAATATCAAAGAGGCATGGAATTGCCTTTCAAGCTGTAACAGACCAGCAAACTTTAAAGTTAATTGGTTAAATCAAAGGAACTTTCACATCAAATATAAACCAAGAAAAAATACAAACTAGGGTGATATTTGCAAAATTCCCAGTGCTCCAGTTAATGTTTAAAATGATTTTAAACTCAATACAAAGAAATCATTTTCATTTCATTTTATGGAACCATTCAAAACAAAATCATAAAAACATAACAATTTACAAACAAAATGGTTTAGCACCCAGTGAAGCAAGGGAGATCTTATCTTAACAGGGCGTAGAAGTAAAAAACAAATCATTCAAAATAATAAAAAATAACTGATAAAATATCATACAGTGGGATACAAAACACTGTAACATCAAAGAGACACATTACATTACATTACAGTGCATTACATTACATCAGAATACATTACATTAAATTACATTAAATCAAATTACATTACATTACATTACATTACATTATATTTCATTTCATTATATTACATTTACATTACATTACATTTCATACATCACTTAAAGACACTACATGTATATAACACTGTGGAAGACCCGTTTAAAAAATTGTCGAACTTTGCTATCTGACATACATGTATCTGACAGTGTTTGAATGGACAAATAAACACCCGAGAACACAAAAGTTTGGACAGTTATGCTGTCACTAGTACAATACGTGCAGATACAAATTGGCACATTAATTTTATATCGGGCGATAGGAAATTCTGCAACACAGCAGTCTATGGAGAAAAGCTGGAATGGTCTCTCAATGATTTTCACTTTTTCAAAGCACTTAATGATTGTTTTACACTGCAATTTTTTTTGGCTTCATTTTTAGACTGCATCAAAGACACTAGTAGCATGGGGAATCATGTAGCTCAGATTTTTTAAACTGGAAACATTGTTATACAGTGCCTTCAACAATGGAATGCCATACAGCACTACAATACGATACGATGGGAAACATAACTGTCAGTGGAGATGTAACAACAAGTGTACAGGAAAATTGAAACAACATTTATGTTTATGATTATTGTTGAAAAAGGGGATAACAAAGTCAAAGTGAAGTCTTTTCTCCTTGACCCTCTCCTCAGGTTTGAGGAGTTTCTGGCTCGGAAGTGGTCGGCTGAGAAGCGTTTTGGCCTGGAGGGATGCGAGATCCTTGTCCCTGCTCTCAAGTCCATCATAGACGAGTGCAGCGCCAAGGGGGTCGAGAGCTTCGTCATTGGAATGCCCCATCGGTGAGTGCAGAAATTAATGTTAATTGTATAGACTACTGAAAGAAATATTTATCCTAAAGGGGAATGAAGCCCAGATATCTACTTGCATCCACAGAAATGAAAACAGTAAGAGAAAGAAAATTGTGAAAGTTTTAGTAAATTTAACTGAACCGTTTTAAGAGTATTAATGTTCAAAGGTTACCTTTTAGAATGCCTTAATGGAGGATTCTGCAAATTGGCAACTCTACCAACTTTTGAAGATGAAAGTGTGGAGAACTTGCCATTGTTTTTGTAGACAAATTTTCTCAAATTTGCATTATTCTAAAATTCCAGTTGAGAAGGTAATCAATTTTTTTTTCAGAAAAACGTTAAGAATTATTTTTGCTAGGATTTACTTACAAGTACAACAAGCAAGAGGCAATCAGATATTTTGTAAAAAAAAATGAGAATAAAATGATAATTTGTGTACAAAACCAATGAGGAGTTCTTTACACTTTAATTTCAAAAGTGGTAGAGTTGCCAATATAAGCCCATAATGACGATTAAATAAACTTTGAACAGTCATAAATTTTGAACGGTTCAACCAAATTTGTTCAAACTTTCTCTGTTTTACTTCTTTTATTCTCTGAATGCAGGAAGATGTTTGGGTTTCATTCCACTTTAATTCAAGAGCTGAAGACATATATGCACAAACTATATAATACATAATTTGTGCTATAATATAACACAAACAGAATTGTTTTGTGTTATACTACCGAGTGTCCCAGAAAAAACGATACACTTTTAAAATGGCCTCCAAATAAAAAATTCTGTCATTTTTAAAAATATGTATTTGTATGGAAAGCTGAAAGTCTCTTTTTTCATATAACACCATAAAGTCTGAAATTGGTTTATGCTTGAGTGAGTACTGCCCACTTTTGTAAAGGACATGAAAATTAGGTTGTGCAAGAATTGGCTATCCACTGTTAACAGATTCAAGTTCTTTTTCATTATGTGTGGAGCTAGGTGGGGATTAGGATATGCAAATTAAAGATGTTTGGGGTGATACTACGATTTCAAAAAATTATTTAGATTAAAAAAACAAAAAAAGGTAAATGACATGATTGGGGGTAATCCTCAACTTGGGGTAAAACTATTCTAGAATCAAGTGAACTATGCAAGGATTTTACAGTGAAAATTTTGTAGTCAAAAGTTGAATCATTTTAAAATAACTTCCATCAGTATGCCTAGTGACAGACAAATTTGTTGTGTAGCTTTCTGTGGGATTAATTTTTCTCGGGGCTCGAGAGAAACAAAGTGCTGGTATGTTCACACTTGATACTCCTGTAAACAAATTCAAGACAAATCCTTCCAGCCAGGACTCACACTCCACCCAGTGTATCCACTGGTATGTCTTTCAACCAGTTTGGTTCGAGAGGCATTTTTTATTTCCGCCAATCATGTCACTGTCCTTTAACTGTGACGCAGAATTATATGGATGTGTACATTACTTATAAAGTTTTTTTTAATCGATAAAGTGACATTACATAGCTACAGCTAATGCTAACTGTTTCAAGGGTAAAGTTCAGTACATCAGTCATGTTTCATTTTGATTTGCATGTATGTAGGTCAAGTTTTCATGTCTTGATCAACAGAATACCAGTTACTAGTTCAGTACATTTTAAGTATGTTTACCAATCAAACAAAAAAGTCCTCCATACATGGAATGATGAGAAGCAAACAAATACCAGTGCATGTCAATATTTTTAAAATGTTTTCTTAGTAAAGTAAAGGTCAAAGCTCATCTATTTACAACTAGAGATAACTCAGTAAACTTTTGATTTGTCCACATTTCATGGTGTGTCTAAATGTATGTACATAGTTCTTTCAAAGTTTGTTTTCAAGCACTATTGTACTCCTAACACTATCAACTACTGAAATACCACATGACTCATTTAACCATGTGACCTTGTGTAGCAGCAGTCATGTGACCTTTGCTCAAGTCAGGTGATTGAACTAATGACAAACTTTTAACAGTGTATTCTACTGCCCAGGAATGAGGTGCTGACCAAAATATAAACAAATAGTGGCAATGTACCACAGGCATGAATGCAAGTGGGCAATTCCACAGTCGGTCGCATTACACTTTTATGTGTCAAGTCTGTGACTTTGTGGTATCAGTCTTACAAGAAAGAATCTTTTTGTCAAGTTTACACATTGACTTTAACTTGACACCCACAGCTTCAAAACAGCGCTATCCAAAATGTTGCAGGCATTGTACTGTGAACGCCACAACATGGTAAAAATCGGTTAGTCGCATTACACAAAAAGGACAAGGCAAAAAATCCACTTATAACAATTCACTATTTTTCTTAAACCGCAACACTTTTACCAGTTTTATTACTTGCACTACATGACCTTGACATAGAAGTGTCAAACAAGCTATTTAGATTTGGTAAGCAACTTAAAGTATCCTTTGCGGATAGAAAAACGCTGGTTAGTCGCATTACAGGCTGTCTGGTGTGACTCCAGAGGGTTTTTCACCCAGAGTAATCAATTAAGTATCATCTTGTGTTATTTGCATTTTAGTGGGGATTTTTTCCCTCCAGTCCCACACATACAATTTTAATGATGGTTCGAGATCTTGAGGAAATCAACTAAAATGAAAAATAATTTTTATTGAATTTGAAAGACTTTTATAATTTATGAACATCCATGGATTTGGTTAGTGAAAGGTCCTATAATTAACATGAGAGAGACATTTTAGTTTTTTGACAAATGTCCTCATTTGCTTGGAATTGCCCAAGTAAATGTTCATCCAACGTTTCAGCAATTACTTGACGTGCTTGAATTACGAGAGAAATGCATGGTTCTGGGAGAGTACCCCACCCCAAACACTGACACCTTCAACCACTGCCCCTAGACAGTAATCCATAAGGACAACCACCTCCAAGACAATTAGAGTTTGTACAATAGCCAGCAGGATACTCCCCCCCCCCTTTCCCCTTCCCACCACCTTTGACAAGTTTTAAGTGATCATTATCACTTTGGCAAAGCTTGGAGGATTTTAATAGTAATAATTTATATTGACCCAAATTCACTCTGTAGAGTGCTCTATGCACAGTGTAGATTTGTAGCCTCAAGGAATTTGGGGGGGGGGGGGTGGAGTTGAAATACGAGAGAAATATGTAATAATCAATGGGAAGCATTGAACGAGTATGTTTTTAGACTGCTTTTGAATGAATGGATACTTATTCATATTCATTAATAGCCCAGTAAATGTGTATAATTTTTCTAAATGTCTTTATACTGAAGGCAATTATTATGAATGATAAAATGAAATAAATGCCTGAAAATATTTTCATGTCTTGTCTCTCGCAGTGGCCGTCTGAATGTCTTGGCTAATGTGGCTCGTAAACCTCTGGAACAAATTTTCTGCCAATTTGACTCCAAGCTGGAGGCTGCAGATGAGGTAATTGCTATTTCTGTTTTTTTATTTGCTTCGTTTGTTTGTTTGTTATACGCCCGGCTACAGGACGTATAATGGTATCACGCTCGGTGTCCGTCTGTCCGTCCGTCTGTCCGTCCGTTAACTTTTCCTTGTAAACGCCATAACTTCAGTTTAACTTAACCTAGCCTCATATAATTTGGTGTGTATGATACTAGCATGGATCCCAGGAAGCCTGTTGATTTTGAGGTCGAAAGGTCAAAGGTCAAGGTCACAGTGACATGTTTTATCTTACCCTTGTGAAGTCCTTGTAAACGCCCGATTAACTTCAGTTTAGATTAACCAGCCTCATATAATTTGGTCGTGTATGATACTAGCATGGATCCAGGCAAGGCCTATTGATTTTGAGGTCGAAGGTCCATAAGGTCAAAGGTCACAGTGACATGTTTTCATCTTACCCTTGTTGAAGTCCTTGTAAACTTGCAATAAACTTCAGTTTAATTAACTCCAGCCTCATTAAATTGGTGTGTATGATACTAGTTGATACTAGCATGGATCCCAGGAAGCCTATTGATGTTTCGAGGTCGAAGGTCAATGGTCACATGTTTTCATCTTACCCTTGTGACAAGTCCTTGTTAACGCGATAACTTCAGTTTAACTTAACCCAGGCTCAATATTAATTTCGGTGTGTATGATACTAGTGATATGCATGGGATCCCGGAAGCCTATGATTGAGTCGAAGGTTGCAAGTCACAGTGTTACATGTTTTCATCTTACCCTGTTGAAGTCCTTGTAACGCGGATACTTCAGTTTAACTTAACCTAGGCTCATATAGTTTGGTGTGTATGATACTAGCATGGATCCCAGGAAGCCTATTGATTTTGAGGTCAAAGATCAAGGTCACAGTGACATGTTTTCATTTTCCGCGTTACAGGCGGGAGTATTATGTGCTCGCCCCAGCGACACTCTTGTTTTTTGTTTGTTGTCATTTCTTTGAAATGGAATAGGGATTATGAAACATTATTCCCATTTTGATTTGGGGCAAGCCCCCTCCTCCCATGGGACAATTACCCCCTGGACAATTACCCCCAGGTCAATTTCCCCCTAGGACATTTACCATCAGGACGACTAGAGCTGGTGATATTTGATCTAAACCTCATTCGATTATCATTGAAAAAACATCGTTGATAACACGATATATTGCCCAAGTTTAAAAACATTTTGTGATGAATAAGATAAATCAGTTTTAGGTTTAAATTGACAGTGCGCCCTGTAGGCTGTTATCAAAACATGGTCAAAACAATGTTGCTTTCTGTAGACCCTCTTGTAACTAGATCAGGAGATTCATGGTGCCAATTGTTTATAAATAATATGTTTTGGCGTGCAGTGTGTTGACAGAGTTGTTATATTTGTTGACAGTTATACTAAATACACTACTGCTCTTGCACTACCACAAGTTTGATAGCTGAACAGCATGGAGGTCTCTCTTTTATTCCCACCTCCCTGTTTTTACATATGATTACAGACAGTAGCACTTTTGTGCAGAGTATTCATAGCTATGGGGATTTCTTGGTCCCTCCCACTGCTGTGCATGCATTTACCCCATTAGGTTTTCATAATCGATGGTATTTTAGTCCATATTGTGCCTCTGGCGATATGTTGAAATTATCAAAATATCGCCCAGCACTAATCAGGACAATCCCCCCCCCTCCTCCATAAGTTTATGCTGGGTTATTGTCCTAGGGGGTAATTGTCCGGTGGGTGATTGTCCTTGAGAAGTAGTTGTAAGGGTGGTAATTGTCTGTGGGTGGGGTGGGGGTGTAAATTGTCCGGATACCTTTACAGCGACAATTTTTTTTGTATGTCGAGAGTCTTATCCATCAACTTGAGTTTTCTATCAAGTTTGTGAGCTGTTGGTGGGTAAATGTACACCTGTTACAGATTGGGTCCTTGATTTGTGTGCTAATAAATGTGTCTTATCAAGGGAAAGAGATAAAATCAGTTTATATGAATGTTTACAAAAGTCATTACTGCCCACAATGAAACAAGTGTATGAAGGTGCTTTCCAAGAGACATATTATTCAAATATATAGTGTATCACTATTACAGTTACTGAATGCCCATACAGTGTGTTCAAAAGAAATTGTGCAAGTGGAAAGCACCCTATTTGGCAATTATAAAATACTGTTGTGACAAGATGCTTATATCAACGTCAAGGGCATAGTTTGCTTGTAATAATCTTGAGATATGTTGTTAACAACTCGAGGGTGAAATCACAATTGTGCCACTTTTATGGACTATAGTAAAAGTGGCCCGATTGGTTTTTAAATATACATATCTCAAGATTAAACTGTTAAAGAGTCATTAAAAGGTAATTTTTATTCCCACAACATCTCAGGGCTCCGGTGACGTCAAGTACCATCTGGGCGTGTCCCATTCTCGTCACAATCACATCAGTAAGAGGAACATCAATCTGGCCCTGGTGGCAAACCCGTCTCACCTTGAGGCCGTGGATCCCGTGGTTCAGGGGAAGACGAGGGCAGAACAATTCTATCGCGGCGACGCCGAAGGAAACACGGTGAGCTTGGTGTAACCACAAAACTATTAGCTGACTCTCGTTTTCAAGAGGGGGGAAGATGGTGTTTTATTAAATTAAGCATGTCCCAGAATTGTTCAGTTCTGTGATAGGAGGACAACTCCCCTGGGGACAAACTCACCCAACGACTCCCTGAAGGACAACTCCCCAGAGGACCTCTCGCCCCTAGGACCACTCCCCTGAGGACAACTCCCAGTGGAGTTTAACAATGTTTTCCTTTTAAAGAAGTGGTGTTGTCTTTGGGGGAGTTGTCCTCAGGGGGATATGTCCTCAGGGGGAGTTGTCCTCATGGGGGAGATGTCCTCAGGGGGGAGCTCTCCTCAGGAGGAGTTGTCCTCAGGGGGAGATGCCTCAGGGGGAGATGTCCTCAGGGGGAGCTGTCCTCAGGGGGAGTTGTCCTCAGGGGGGAGATGTCCTTAGGGGGAGATGTCCTCAGGGGGAGTTGTCCTCAGGGGGAGCTGTCCTCAGGGGGAGATGTCATCAGGGGGAGCTGTCCTCAGGGGGAACTGTCCTCAGGGTGAGTTGTCCTCAGAGGGAGCTGTCCTCAGGGGGAGATGTCCTCAGGGGGAGATGTCCTCAGGGGGAGATGTCCTCAGGGGGAGATGTCATCCTGGTGAGTTGTCTGGTGGGAGTTGTCCTGATACATTTCAAGAAAGTTATAGTTTTGGATTCTATGTTTGCTTGCAGATTGCTAATCCCAAGTATCCTACATGGGCAGATTCACAAAGATTGATCCAAACTGGTAAAATCTTGTGTATTGTTACTATAAAAATTAAAGTGAAAAAAGAGATCACTACTTCAATAAAATAGGGGTGATGCCACTTAGTATAAAAGTTGTTCTTTATTTTTTACTCCCAAACATAATGAGGGCAGTCTCTCAGGCATCCTGAATCTTCCTTTGCCATAGGCTCAAATCATTGGGAATGGTTGTAAATGTTGTCCATAATTCAGTCACTTTTGGGTTAAATCTAACTCAGCTGAAACTCTGGGCATCATATCACTCTGATGATAATAGTGTATGACAAGGAGGATGATATTTATGATTGAGATGGGGATAGTTATGGTACGACAGTGGTATTGATATTGATGGTAGTAATGAGATTAACAATAGTGATAGTGACATTGGTGATGATGATGATGATGACGGTAGTAGTGGTGATGATTATGATGATGATGTTGATGCAGATGATGGTGGTGGTGGTGGTGATGACTTTAATTGAGACGAAAACTGTGATGATAATGGTGGCAGTGGTGGTAATTATGATGGTGATGATAATTTAGCTGTGATCATTGATATAGATGATTTGGATTAAGACAATGGTCAATATGTCAATATGAGAACGAGCAATCAGATGATGATGATGATGACAGGCATGAGATTTCTCCGCGGATTTCCGCGGATTTCAAAATTCTGAAAAAAAAAGTGCAT
>JZLH01S0088530.1:0-11187 GCA_001188425.1 Eucidaris tribuloides | reverse complement strand
TACTAGTAGTATTGCAGCTACCACCGTCGGTCGCATGCAGTATAAGCCTGCGCATGGCCAATGCACACATAATACAGACTCATCTACATTCCCAATGCACACACTGCAATCTCTCTCGAGGTCGGCGGGATATGTAGCTTAAATAGACAAAAAAAGAAAGAAAACATAGATTTTTTTTTCCGCTTTTTTACTCCCAAACATAATAGGGCAGTCTCTCAGGCACCCTGAATCTTCCTTTGCCATAGGCTCAAATCATAGGGAATGGTTGTAAATGTTGTCCATAATTCATTCACTATTGGGTTAAATCTAACTCAGTTGAAACTCTGGGCATCATATCACTCTGATGATAATAGTGTATGACAAGGAGGATGATGTTTATGATTGAGATGGGGATAGTCATGGTACGACAGTGGTAGTGATATTGATGGTAGTAATGAGATTAACAATAGTGATAGTGACATTGGTGATGATGATGATAATGACGGTAGTGGTGATGATGATTATGATGATGATGTTGATGCAGATGATGGTGGTGGTGGTGGTGATGACTTTGATTGAGATGATAGCAGTGATGATAATGGTGGCAGTGGTGGTAGTTATGATGGTGATGATAATTTAGCTGTGATGATTGATGTAGATGATTTGAATTAAGACAATGGTCAATATGTCAATATGAGAACGAGCAATCAGATGATGATGATGATGACAGGCATGAGATTTCTCCGCGGATTTCCGCGGATTTCAAAATTCTGAAAAAAAAAGTGCACGGAAAAAAAAAATCTATGTTTTCTTTCTTTTTTTGTCTATTTAAGGCTACCATATCCCGCCGACCTCGAGAGAGATTGGCAGTGTGTGCATTGGGAATGTAGATGAGTCTGTATTATGTGTGCATTGGCCATGCGCAGGCTTATACCTGCATGCGACCACGGTGGTAGCTGCAATACTACTAGTACACGGAGCGGAAAGGAATGTGAAGGTCGTAGGCTACTGCTTGACTGCATTGGATAGTAATGGATTTTACAAGTATTTGTAGGTTGTTTAGATGTAGTTTCTTCAACAAAAAAATGAGGACTGTGGAGGAAAATGACCTTCATGTAAAGGACATGTTTCCACTTTCCAACAAGATGAATGGCAGTGGTTGGACTATGGCTATGTAGTGTAGTGTGAGTATGAAGTTCAGCTTGCAGTGACGGGCCGCGACAGTGGTGTGGGCATCTGTGGAGTTGTGATTTAGCTTGAGCTGTTTTACATTACCAGCAATATCTTCATTTGATCAATATGAACTATTTTACGGACTTTAGTACCTGGTGCGATACATGTGTGAACTTAAGTTAATCCAGGCTCCAGCAAGACTTCACCATGTTCACCTGTGCTTACTTCATGATATTTCAGATTGTTCACAGCTGAAGCCTGCAGCTGCTAGCTGCAGATCTATGCATAACAAATTAACTTTACTTTTAATTTGATGTTCAAATATGTTAAAACTACCTCTTCAAAACAGTAAAATTTGATTGTAGAATGCATCAAACAGGAGTTTTTCATACCTGAAATTTCAAAATTTTCCGACCGTGGCAGGGGAACCCCCTCCCACACCCTCCCCCAGGGGACCGCAATCTTTCCTCTTTTTGTGAATTTCTCTGTCTCATGCCTGTGATGATGATGATGTGATGATGCAGGGATGACGACAAGGAGGAGGAGGAGGAGGAGGATGGTGATGATGATGATGTAGGTCATGATAATCGTGGTGGTTATGATGATGATGATGGGTGAATGACTTTTGATTGTGACGATAGCTGTGATGGTAAATATGGCAGTGATCGTAGTGGTGATGGTGATAATTCAGCTTTGATCATTGATGATGGTGATGAGGAGGAGGAGGAGGATAGTGATGGTGGGGATGATGATGTGGGGGATGATAATCGTGGTGATGGTGATGATGATGATGATGATAAAGATGATGATGATGATAAAGATGATGATGGTGATAATGGTGATGATCATCATGATGATGATGGTGATGACAATGATAATGTTAATGATAACGGCAATGATGATGATGATGACCATGATTGTAATCTTGATAATGATCCTCCTTCTATCCTTCCACCCCCTCATCCTCATCAACATTAGTTTGTGGGGATGGTGTCTTTGTTGAAAATAATAATAATGATTGGGATGGAGATGGAGATGTTGATGATGATGATTTGCATTAAACCTCCCGATGCATCGTCTCACCCAGGTTATGAGCATCCTGATGCATGGAGATGCCGCCTTCTCTGGCCAGGGTATCGTCTACGAGACCTTCCACTTGTCTGATCTACCTGACTTCTCAACCCATGGAACTATTCACATTGTTGTCAATAACCAGGTGATTTTTTTTAAAGGATTCAGTGTGTTAATTGCTATGTCCTTCATAACTGTCAATTTTATAATGAAAGACTTGGAACACATACACAAAAGATGTTATTTATTGATTTTAAAAATGTACCCCTACACTTTCCAAGTAATATAAAAATATAATGTGTGAGATATATGTGAGTATTACAAAATATTTTATTAAGCATTACAAAACTTTGGAGGGCAATCCCTAGTAAGAGGAGATTCATTCTTTGGTAGGAACAAAATCCTCCCTAAACCACCCCCCCCCCCAAAAAAAAGAAAATATATATATATTTTTTTTTTACTAAATAGTCTTCAGTTAATCTAACCCTAATCAGAGCATGTAGAAGTAAAAAATAAAATTACAAAAAAGTGGATTACTTTGTTGCCAAAAAATAAATAAAATAAGGCAGTTGTCAAGTTCTCATTGCTGAATGTGAACAAATTGCAATCATGATGGGCCATGTGTGTCAGATTCATTGTATATTAATGTGACTAATCACTAATTATTACTTGGATGTGGTGCTACATATTTTATGTTTATTTTCTTTTGTCTAGCCTGTAACTACCATTATTTATTTGTAATTAAAATACTCCCCTTATCTGCTACAGATCGGGTTTACGACTGATCCTCGCTTCTCACGATCATCCCCGTACTGCACCGACGTCGCCCGCGTTGTCAACGCACCCATTTTCCATGTCAATGCTGATGATCCCGAAGCAGTGATGTACGTGTGCCAGGTGGCTTCCTTGTGGAGGTGTCGCTACAAGAAGGACTGTGTCATTGACTTGGTGAGTATGCCAGTGATGACCATAAGCATAGGAGTACCAAGGATTTTTAAAGGGAAGTGACATGATTGGGAGAAATAAAAAATACCTCTGGAACCAAACTGGTTGAAAGATATACCAGCATATACACCAGCTAGAGTGTATTTCCTAGCTGGAAGGATTCATCATGAATTTGTTAACTAAACTGGATCAAACATGAACATACTAGCATTTTGTTTTTCTTGAGTTCCGATTTAAATAGATCCCATAGAAAGGTACACAATAGATATGTTTGTCACAAGGCATTTCAGAATCAGGCAACTTTAGACTTCAAAATTTTCACATTGGAATCCTTGCGTAGTTGACTTGATTCTTCTAGAATAGTTCTACCCCAAGTTGAGGATGACCCCCATTTATGTCATTTACGTTTAAAGGGGGTGTTCATCAAGTCCCAGGAAAAGACTGTGGTGAAAATAGTCCCAGGAAAGTCCCAGGAAAAGACTGTGGTGAAAATAGTCCCAGGAAAGTCCCAGGAAAAGACTGTGGTGAAAATAGATGTGACATGCAAAAAAAAAAGATCATCAACATTGCTGTGGTGCAAATTGATGCAATAAGTACAAAAAAAAAATTATAACATCTGAAGGAAAACTGTTCCATGTTGCAAATCAATGTGACAAGCATAAAAAAGACTCATCAAGTGCAAGGAAGAATGTTCTATGGTTTAAATCAGGGGTTCTCAAACTGTGGCGTGCATGCCACTTTTAGTGCATCGGGTCTTCCGAAATGGCGCATTGAAGAGCCTATGAAAAAAATAATAAATTGTGTAATTTCTTTGAATTTTTTGTGTGCTGTTTATATTGATTAAAGCCATTCTGGGCCTCTTTAGGCCTCGTATTTAAAAACTTCGAACCCCTCGACCCCCACCAGGGGTCCTTAAGCGGGCCCCTGGACCCCACGCTGTAACACAGCGCTCGCTTCACGTGTTGGATAGTGGCGCAGTACACATTCTCGACAATAAATATGGCACTTCAGCAATAATAACTGAGAACCCCTAGTTAAAATTGTGCAAATTGAGGTGACAAGCAAAAAGCAGTCCAGAAGAAGAATGTTCTCAGGTACAAATCTATGCCACAAGCCCAAAAAAGGGGGTGGGGGGGTCACCATGGAAGTGTACTTAAGTGTGATGAAACGTGATGAATTTAACTGAATAATAAAAATTCCCTTCTTCCAGGTTTGTTATCACCGCGAAGTGTAAATAAGTGTGATGAAACATGATGAATTTAATTGAATAATCAAAAAATTCCTGTCTTCTAGGTTTGTTATCGTCGCAATGGTCACAACGAGATGGACGAACCTCTCTTCACCCAGCCTCTGATGTATAAGAAGATCCGCAGCCACAAACAGGTCCTGAAGCAATACGCCGAGGCCAAGATCGCCGAGGGGGTCATGACCGAACAGGAGTTTGAGGTATGGTAGTCAGATTCTTAGAATTGATGCACCACATGGTTCCCAGGGGGTACCACATTGTGTAGTGCCCTGATGTGTCAATGAGCAGTAAAGTTGTATAAAAACGGTACAGGTGTTGTTGCACTAGTGCACAACATATAGGTACCCCCCCCCCAAAAAAAAAAAAAAGTTATGTTGCCCTCAAGTGGAAAATTTTAAAAATTGGGTCGTTTGGTCGATTTTTATTTTTATTTTTTAATTTTTTTTTTTACGACATAAACAAGTATGTGTACGACAAAACTGGGTGAGAGTTGAGTTTCCCAATATTTTTTACGGTCATTTGAATGGGCAAAATGCATATGAAAGTGCTGTTTTAAGCCATTGAATAGGAATAAACTGACAAAAAGTCAAGTGAAAATAACATTGAAATTGGTATTTTTAAGGTCTTGACTGATGTAAAAGTCCACTTAGCAATATGTTTTGCACAGGAAAAATCTTTCAACATTCCAATGCACATTAATGACTTTTAGACAGTTTGAAAACGTAGGGTACATGCTGAAAAAAATTCGACAAAATGGCGGATTTCTGTGTGGTACCCCAGAGTACCATTTATGTCACTTTTCTGTAGGAGATACTGTAAGAGACTTCCTGAAAATTATTTATCCTCCCCTAACCCTGACAGAAATGTTGAAATTATATCTCCCTTATTAAAGGGACCGTAAAGTCGCAAGTCGTGGGCGTTTGGACCTGG
Organism: Eucidaris tribuloides; assembly: GCA_001188425.1. Lineage (NCBI taxonomy): Eukaryota > Metazoa > Echinodermata > Echinoidea > Cidaroida > Cidaridae > Eucidaris > Eucidaris tribuloides. The sequence continues at coordinate 5,843 of JZLH01S0088530.1, read as the reverse complement.
CCCGACTCGGGTAACATTCGGGAATGCCCGTATACTTTCGGAATACGAGCGCGCACGAATTGTGTGCAATTCCCTATGCAGCACCTATTCACCCGAAGAAAGGCGAACTAAGCCCAACTGACCCTATCGGCAATTCTGTTTGCAGCTCCACGATTGTTGTTATGCACCACTGAGCTCTACACTACCTAGCATAGAGTTCAGTGTTACGCACGGCCTTGCAATAGGGGCAAGCGTAAGGTAAATAAACGTACATGGATTACGAGCGGCGCGTCCCTTTAAGATTTTGGTCTGAGGGATGCAGTTTATAAAATCTCCTTGTTTATACTACCCCCCCCCCCCCCCCCCCTCCTTCCCCAATATTGCTGAGGGGTTCATGACTAACAAGAGTTTGAGGTAACAGAACTATGGTAGTGAGATTCGGGGGCGGTGCCAGGGTAAAATCTTAAAGAACCAATAACCTGTGACGTACCAAGGATTTTGCAACAAGCAAAAAAAAAATGTAATCATATGCGGAAGAACACTGATGCATGGTGTAAATCAATGCGACACGCATAAAAATATAAATATGTAATATGATACAAATCAATTCCACCAAAACAATGTAAAAAAAAAATCTATGGTACAGATGCGACAAAAAAAGGGTTACCAGGTCTAGAAGATCACTGGTTTATGGTTTAAATCACTGCAACAAGCAAAAAACATCTTGGGAGGGGGAGGGGGAGAGAAATTATCAAAACACACTTAAACATACCAATTCTATTAGTATAGAAAATTATGGGAGGCAGGGGGATGGCTTTCCGCCCCCCCCCCCCGATGGGCCACCCCAGTGAGATTCTTAGAATTGCCACGCCTCCAAGATACAGTAGGAGATTCCTTGCTGAAAAGTGACTAGTCTCCCCACATCCTGACAGAAATTTTGAACTTCTTCCCTAATGAGTGGAAGACTTTTGTCCTGTATTTTTATCTTAAACGTAAAAAGACTGGGGAGGGGGGCTGTACATAAACCGCAATAACTTTTTTGCGCATAAAGCATTCGCGCCGCCATTTCATGACTTTTTTATCTTGAGTTTTGCGCAACTTTTAATACCAAATTTGTATACCCCATGCCGCGGTTGCGGAGTTACGTAACATTTTCGTATCACATGTCACGTAAGAAATCGAAATTTGTATTCATTTGTGTGTGAAGTGCATGGTATTTGAATGAATGTTACAGACATTGTTTTCTACCTACAGTTTTATTTGTTTCTTTCTATAAAAAAAAAAAAACAATGAATATCAGTATTTCGACTATTAGTCGAAATTTAGAGGACATGACAAAGGACGTGTGTGCCAAATTTGGTAGCGATCGGATGACCAACAGCAAGATCTTAGGGGCCAAAAAGGCGCCCACCCCCAACACCCCAGTTTTTCCGCAGCGTCGGCAAAATAGCCCAGTCCTTTTAGGGTTAATGTGACAGTACTTTGAGTTGCAGGTGTTGTGCGTTTCATTTGAAATCTCACTGTTTTCAAAACTGCACATTTGTTTTGTTGTTTATGTGAGTATACATACAGTGTACATTCTCTAGTTTAGAAAGAGTCCTTTTGCAACCATGGAGCTAAAATGAAAGGTGACAAAGTGGAAAAAACCGTAACTAACATTTTCATGTTTCTTTGTATATAATATTGGGCTACCAGATTTTGTGCTCATACCAATAAAGTTTAAGATATCTTGATTTTTGGTTTCCCAACTGTGTTACCAAAACAAAAAGTTAATTTTGAACACTTCTTTAGAGTTTATCTGATCAAGTTTTTGTTGTCTTCTTCGGTCTGTAGGAGGAGCAGATGAACTACGACAAGATCTGTGAGGATTCGTATCAAAACGCCAAGAACGTGACGGAGGTCAGGAACGCTGATTGGCTGGATTCCCCGTGGCATGGTACGTCCATGACATAAATAGACTAACTTAGGCAAATTATACACATTTATAAACTTTATAGCCATAGATCTGAATTGAATTTGTTAAAGGCAAGGTCCACCCTGATGCCAAGTTGGTTTTAATAAAAGCAGAACAATGAGAGAGACATATTAATGAAAGTTTGGTGAAAATCCACGAAAGAATAGCTGAGTTATGAACTTTCAAAGTTGTAATTTGTGACGTCACATGCGAGCAGCTCCCCATTGTCATGTGAAATTCCAAAAAGTGCCATTTTCTCAGAAAATTGACAATGATGTTACCTGTGCATTCAATATATAATTAGAAACCTGATTTCAGGTGTGTTTCTATGAAAAAAATTTCAATTATCATGAATTGATAAAAAGTGACAATTTATTGAATTAATAGTACATGACATATGGGGAGCTGCTTGTATGTGACTTCACAAAATTAAAACTTTGAAAGTTTATTACTCCACTATTCTTTGGTGGTATTAACCCTAATCAGCCCGGGCTTTTTTGAAATTGCATAGCCCGGGGGGTGGGCTAATTTGGCCCCCCCTTCAGATCTCGGCCCCCGCGATCGCGCGATCGCCCCAGCGAAAATTTGCACGTGCATACGAGCGGACGGTAATTCAACGCTGTAAGTAGATTTTGAAACTGATATCTTTTATTTTAAAGGAGAGAATTATGCATACTTTATGTAAGAAAATCAATATTTTCTGCCATAAATCCTTAAAATCACATGAATGCCTAATTTTGGTGATAATATGCTTTGACATTAAAAACGTATCTTGTCAAAAAAAATGCTGAATCAGAATTAATTTTCTTATGTATCACTGTTTCATGACATTTAGTATGTATTTCTTATTGTTTTGTCGATCCTTTGTTTTTTCATTAGTTTCTTTCTTTCGACCTGACAATTTCTCGGACACTTTTGCGATCATAAAATAGATAAAATTAGCTTAATTTCCAATCATAAAAAGTAAAAATAATCATACCATTATGAATTGCGCTGACACACACATTTGCATTGAAATAAACATGAGTCATGTTTTGAGGATTTGGTGACTCACTGCAAGTACCAGAAAAGTTGCGTAACTCCGGACTCCGCGGCGCTACCCGAGCCCATCGCACGTAGCGAATGTGGTCTCAAAAGATGCGACTCTAACCACTTGAAAGTAAAAAGTCAGCGAGGGACGCGGTCAAAAAATTCGCCCCGCGGCGGAATGGTCGCGAACTTTGTCGACGGGGGGGGGAATTTAGCCCCCCCGGCCAGATAGGGTAAAACCACAGCTTGACGTCAGGGGGTGGCCTTGCCCTTTAATATAACATTAACATATAAAATGATTAACACGTCACAAAATATTCGCTAAATTTTGAATAAGATTGGTTAGAGTTCGCCTAAAGCATCAGGATTTTAAAATTAGGGCTTGCAGAAATGAATCGTACTAAATGATCCAACAACACACACACACATCGAGGCACAAAAGTATGACAGATACTTACACCTATCGGCAGCGGGGGGGGTGGGGGGGGCTAAACGCCCCCTGTCATAAGTTCCGCAGACATTCTGCCCGCGCAGAAAATTTTGACAGAGCCGGCTGTGATTTTTTACTTTAAGTGTGCGCATTTTTTGAGACCTAAATTCGTGGACATCGGGTAGCGTTCCGCGAGTCTATCGCCACTTCGTATTGCATGTCACCAAAGAATACCTCAAAGAACATGAATCCGTGTGTTATGTTCAATGCAATGAATTGTGTTTCAGACCAAATTCATAAATCCGAATGCATTATTTTTAGCTCTTTACTGGATGAAAATTAAATGATTTATGCTGTTTATTCTGATCGCAAAAGTGTCCTGAGCAAATTTCATCGAAAAAACACGCAAAAAAAAAAGGCTCCGAAAAAACGAGGAAATAGAAGTAGGAATTTCATGAAACAAAGCAAATCACATAAGAAATTAATTCTGATCAGCATTTTTTTTTGAATTATTGTCAGAAAATGCTCAAAAGAATATTATACAAAGTAAGCATTCGTGAAGTGTTTATAGGTTATAGGAAAAAATATAATTTTAATAGCAAAAATGCATAAATAAATAACTAAAAAATAAAGAATAGTATTTTCTCAAAAATCCAATATAAGTCCCGGAGATTTAGTCCGCTATGCATGTGAATGTTGCCAGAATTCCGCGACTCAGCGCAGATCTGAAGGGGGGGCAAATAAGCCCACGCCGCGGGCTAATGTCAATTTCAAAAAAAGCGGCTGGCATTAGGGTTAAGACAATTAAAAATCAAGAGAACTCAAATTAAGTTAAACTGAGAGCGTTATTTCTGTTTATTGAGTAGAATAAAGACCGCCTGTTGGCATATTTTACTTAAGAATTTACATTTAATTGCAACCCAACGAATTTGGAGAATTAAAAGATTGATAAAGGTTAGAATACCAGTTGGAGTTGGGTTGAAAAAATGTGTAGTTTATGAGACAAAAGCAGTTGTACTTGATATAACCTTAGCTTGAGTTAAAGAGTCATAATTTCTGTGCTTCTGTGGAAGCCAGCCATTTCTGAGAGTGCGATGTATTAGGCTTACAGTACCGCTCGAGAATTTTTTTTCCAGTGGGAATATTCCAGAATATTCCCACTCAAAAGATTCCTTCCCATTTGCCAATAGAGTTCTACACCTTACGCGTATCTAAACATGCAATTGGCTTTTGCAATATACCAACATATTAACTTGATGAGAGACTGTGATTGAAAAGAAATGAATGTATTTTTATTTGTAAAGATTTTGCCCAATTCCATTTTATTCTAGATATTCCAGAACAGTTCGAAAAAAATTCTTGAGTGGTACTGTATGTACTAGTTTGTCACTCCCATGGGATTAATTACTGCTGCTGATGATGATGATGACGATCGTAACATTGATTGGTTCCTTGTGTTAATCTCCAGGTTTCTTCAATAAGGATGTCCCCCTGGAGTACCCCTCAACTGGCATTGACGAAGAGACCTTGAAACACATTGGGGAGAGGTTCAGCAGCCTTCCAGATGACTTTGTTCTCCATGGGGGTGAGAAAAACATCAGCTTGGAAATTCATTGTTTGTTGGTGTGCTTGTATGTGTGTTTGTTTACCTGTTCACTTGGTTGTGTGTGTTTTTGAGGGTGGTTGGTTGGTTGGTCTGGTGATTAGTTAGTTGGTTATTTCATGGGATGTGGTAGGATTGTATTGATTGTTTGTTGAATAGTTTGATTGATTGATTGATTGATTGATTGATTGATTGATTGATTGATTGATTGATTGCTTGATTGCTTGATTGCTTGCTTGCTTGCTTGCTTGCTTGCTTGCTTTGCTTGCTTGCTTGCTTGCTTGCTTGCTTGCTTGCTTGATTGATTGATTGATTGATTGATTGATTGATTGATTGATTGATTGATTGATTGATTGTGATTGATTGATTTAGGTTACACTTCGCATTTGTCTTTGTCTAAGACTATTAACAAAATATTTTGTACAACAAGAGTTTTTCAACATTGAAAAACGCACGCCAAAAATAAATTTTAGACATTTTGGTAAGTCAGAGTACCGCGCTGGGAAAAAATGTAACTAAATGGTGCATTTTGTGATAGTACCCTAGGGTACAATTTATGTTATCAGCTAATAATCAAATTAGCAGTAATGTGTTTTGGAGTTTTTGGTTTTCACTGACAATTTGTACAGGACAGCACTCTGGACATATATTTTAAAGCATTATCATGATGTGTACGATGTTCTGCAATAAGATTGTGACCACCTCCTTAGTGAAAAATGCCAATTTGATTAGGGTTAAACGCTTCATTTGACTGATTAACATTTTCAAATTATTTAAACTTTTAGGTCTGAAGCGAGTGCTGAAAGGTCGCCTGGATATGGTCAATAAGCGGACCATCGACTGGGCCC
>JZLH01S0088517.1:1464-13431 GCA_001188425.1 Eucidaris tribuloides | reverse complement strand
ATTTTTTTGACCGTGTCGCTCGCTGAATTTTTACTTTCAAGTCTTGTGCATCTTTTGAGACCGTTTTCGCGAAAATCGGACCCACCGTCATGATGCTGCGCGACTTTTTATACATGCATGTCAACACAAAAATTGCTCAAAAACGTGATTTCGTGTACAAAATCAATGGAAATTGTGTTTTCAGTCAAAAATCATAAATGTTTGATTATTTTTGCTTTTACTGGTTGAAATGAATTAATTTTATGTTTTTTATGATTGCAAAAGTGTCCCCAACAAATTTCATCGAAAAAACAATAGTAAACAAAAGGTCGAAAAATCAAAGAAATACATAAGAAACTCACAAAACAATAAAATACAATTAATTCCAATTCGGCAAATTTTTTTGTAGATAATTGTGAGAAATGTCAGAATGAATATTTTCACCAAAAATTAGTATTCTACTAGCTATTGTAAATGATTTATAGGGGAAAACATAATTTTATGCATTTATTTGCATAATTAATTACTTAAAAAATAGAAAAAATAATTTTTTTTTGGAAATTTTACCATACAGTTGTGTAGTTTACATCCAGCTCTATGCGCATGCAAATTTTTGCAGTGATTGCGCGATCGGCGGCCGAGATCTCAAGGAGGGGGGGGGGGGGGGTGGGTCAAATTGAACCCTCCTCAGTAAAAACCTGGTCTGAAATAGCCCAGTTAAAATGGGTTAAAGCCCAAGTTTAGTTTTGGGGATTTTTTTTTATTTGAAAGCTTTATGCCCAAAGGTCATATCACACCAATAACAGATTCTGAATGTCTTTCGTTTTTTTTTATTAATTAATGAAAAATCTCGGGGGACCCCCGAGATTTTCGACTATATTTCACATTATAAGGTCTTAAGGTTATATGAGTTATACCTCATCAGAAAGAGCAGAGTCTGCAACAATATCATGAAAATAAACTCTAGAGAATTCCCCATCTTAGAGCAAAACTGCAAAAATATATGTGCATGAAATATATGGCATACACAGTATCACAAAATTCAAGATTGAAAAATTACTACATAATGAAAACCATATAATCTAGAAACTTCAACAAAACAAGTTGTATTCCATCTAAAAACTGCTAATGATGAAAAGTCTACATGCATACTCATAATTGGAGGAGGGGAGAGGAGAGAACACGAGGTGATTGAAAAAGGGGATGGCTCTAACTCTATATCCTCCACTCCCACCCATGATACTTACTTTTCCACCATTCAAGAAGTTGCCAATAGCTAGCAGAGTCGATAGGACATCTTTGAAGGTCTTGGACTCTCTCAAGTCTTCCATGCCTTTCTTAAGGTCAGCCATAGGCTCTGCCACTTCCTACATGAACAAAACAAGACGAAGGAAATATTTAAGCAATATGATTATTCGTGCAAACATTGCTGATTATCCCCAAGTATCACGAAAGGTTACTTAAAGCCACTAGCTAACATTTACCACAGTTAAAAAAATGTGAGCTACATAATCGTCCATGCTCCAAGCGTCTTTGATAGGGTCTAAAAATGAAGCCCTGAAAAAATTGTGTTTCAAAATGATGATTTAGTCCTTTAAAAAAGTGAAAATCTACAAGCATTCAAATTGACCGGATTCACTTGCCCATTTCCTCCCATAGACTTACTGCGTGTAGATCTAGGCTATTTTTTACTCGCCCTGAGTATTAATTGTTTATTTATTTATATCTTGCCAGTGGTAGCATAAATTTCCAAACTTTTGTATTCTAGGGTGTTTATTTGTCCATTTGAACACTAATATGTAGCTCAGGTATCAAAGTTTGACAATTTTTTTAAATTTAAGCTCCACAATGTAAGCCTATGATTTTAAAGTAGCTAAATGTCATTAATGACATAGGTGAATCCTGACTTTCACCAATATTTGTCAGAAAAGTTGGCAATTTCAAAAATTGCAAAGTTTGTAAGCATTCTCCCCCTCTGTGAGATACCAGCTTTAAGGAACGGTAAGTGGCATATGCTGCCCAGCAAACAAATTCTCACATAATACAATGTACTTTACGGATACGAGTTGCTCTATTCACTGATTTTGTGCACAATATAAAATCATGAAAAGCCACAAAGGGTATGCATTTTCAAATATTTTCAAGATGAACAAAGAATACTGTGCATCGATGATACCAATGCCTAAACTCTCAAGCCCAAAGGGTTAAAGGCAGGGAATCTCATTTGCACCCCTCCCCCAGTACAAAAAAAGGTCATTCATGACCTAAGGCTATTTATGATGGACATGTCTGTGAAATATGAATTCAGTAATTACTTAGAATTTGAATAATGCCCCCCAACCATCTGCCAGCTTAGTGTGTGTTCTACGATAGAATTTTTTGTCTCTTAGAAACATTTACTCAAATCAAAGTCTAGCGGTCACTATAATTCAATTAAAACTGTATTTCTCCCTGCTTTACTTTGCTAAAGGTTCTTAAAGGCAGGGCTTCTCATTTGCACCCTTCCCCCATCACAGTAAAAGGTCTCTCATGAGCTTAGGCTATTTATGAAGGACATGTCTGTGAAATCTAAAGGTCATTAATTACCCAGAATTTGTAAAATTCTCCCAAACTTACTGCCACCTTAGTGTGAGTTTTACGCTCAAAATTTTTGTCTCTACGATACAATCATTCAAATTAAAGTCTTACAGTCACTATAATTCCACTGAAATTGTGTTTCCTGCTCCTATATTTCGCTGAAGGTTCCTAAATGGCATTTCCCTTTTATACACCAGAGTTTTTACACAATGTTAATTTCTAGGCATGCAAAAGAGATGCTCTGCCTTTAAGCTTCCTTCCAATAGAGGGCTCCCTCTATCTCTGAGTATCTCTTCATACCTCTTCCATATTGTCATAGTCCATCTTGAAGAGCCACAGGTTTAGTCTTGCCTCCAGACCCGAGATGGTGGACAGCATGTGCAGGAACTGCTCGGCCGACCCCAGGGGCAGGTCGGGATTGGCAGCCATCGCTTCGTGAATTCGGGCCACTTCCTCTTCAGTCGGAACCATCGTTAGAAGTTTCTGAACAAAAAAAGACAACAGAATATTAATTTTTGCTACATTTGTGTATTATCTAATTGCTTCAACTCAAAGTCCGGTCACATAGTCATAGCCTACGCAGGTCCACAGATACATTGTTATTTCAAATTTCCCATGGCAAAACAAAAATCACACTCGGGGACCAAGCATTTGCCATTGCTGCACAAATATTGTGGAATAGCTTTTGCCCATTAAAATCTGTACCTCACTCTTCCTAAATGTCTTCATATCTTAGTTAAAATCATATTTGTTCAGTGAATATAATATACTTGTATTTTGTGTAAAATTAAGTAAACAGGAGCTCCGAACCAGCGCAGCTGAATATATTCATATAGTAGCTGTGCTACAGAAATTTATGTTTATTATCTATTCATTTTCCTTTGTTTGGTTTTGTTTATTTCGGATTCTGTCATTCGAGGTCATGACAAGGTCACTACACAGACGTGCGTACCTTGGAAATCCCAATTAACACGTAAAGAAATAGCATTTATGTGCGGAATCTGCAACCGTATACAAGCTAACAGGGTGTTTGCTTTCTTTTGCACATACTAAATTTGCCATAGGGCAGTGCACCTAACTTCCATTTACGCATCCGCACTGTAAGGTCACTGACATGTATGCTTTGTGTTGCATCAACTGCACGCATACTTGCAGACGCACACAAAGCAAAATGGGCCAAACTCAGACAAAAATCAGTCAACAAAAAACCCTCTTCTTAAAAAAAAAAAGTCATCAAATTTTTGTAACATTGAATAAAACAAATAATTACTGTGATGTGGGTCTGTGGGTCATTGCATCAAATTACCAAGCCTTGTTTGTTTTCAAAAGGATATTTCCTCAATTTCATTTTGGAAAAATAATCCTTTTTAAGACAACATCCAGCTGGTAATTTGATGCAACAACCTCCACCCAGTAATTTGTATAATATTTTACCTAATTTGACCTGTGACCTACATAAATGGATTTCGACCCCCAAACATTAAAGTCCTGGTAAAGCATGTACCACCCAAGTAAATACGACCGGGCATATTGTTGCAAATTTACTCAAGTTTCATTGAGTGTTACTGATGGACAATGGACGAATGGATACACGGAAGAACGGACCGAGACCACACAGGGTTCCTTAGTCTTGCTCCACCTTAGTGGCTCGATAATAAAACGTAACAAATATTATATTGATGTACCTCGACTCCCTCTTTATTGATCACCATACTATCCATGTTAAGAATAGCCAGTTTGATGCTACGAGGTTGGGGCAGTACTGTCAGACCGATGTTAATGGCGTTCGATCGTTTCGGATCCAGGACCGTGATGAAATTCTTCTTGTTGGCCTCCATGGCTTTCTAGAATTGGGCACAAGAGGGCAGCAAAACAAAAATTACATACCAGGTGACAACTGGGTGACCACGGTTTGAGTTAACTTACAAACAAATGTAATACTATATAGTATGACCCAGAAAAAACAGATCACTAAATTTATCAAATATTGTGATTTTTCCCCTTCTTTAGCCAAGAGAAATTACTATTTTCCCCATTCATCTGATATTATGTCCTTTTCAGAGCAATACATGTACAACACTAAGATCATCAATTTTGCAAAGAAGTCCATTTCAGGTCATGTAAACTGGCATGTGCATACCAAATTTACATTGGTTCACAAAAACTCCCATAAAATGGAAAGTACTCGATCAATCCAGTATTGATCTTGGTGTCATTCTACTCAAGAAAAAACAGTCTATCAGACGATCTAAATAAAGATTAGCAATTAATTTGGAAGATAACTGTAAATGCAAATGTTCCATTTGTTCTGGGCCACCCTGTATATATATATTATTTCTTCAAATTCCCACAATTAAAACTCTACTTCAGATCTCCTACAATACTGAATACTTCAGATTTACCAGACTCTCGATTCATCATTTTAGAGATTTCTAGTCTAGCTAATGTTTAGCAATCAACTCAGGTCTTTAGAATTGATGAAATTTTCGGTCAAATATAACAGAAATTTTGTTGAAATTGTATTTTTAATCATGTTTTAGTCATTTTACATTTTGCCACATTTTCAGAAAGATTTAATTTACACACCACGTTTAAAGTGCCTTAGTATAGAGAGCTGTCTGAATTGAAACAGATAGTCAATTTTATTCCTCATTAGTCAAAATGGATCAATTAACATAGGAATTAATGCCATCCCCTGAAAACAAATTTCATGTCAAGCCAAAGCCATACAAACTTTTTAGCTGACATATCAAACTTTGAAACTAACTGCCTTAAAAAAGTAAACCTCTGATTTAGACACCAAATCCAAGTTAATGCTTTGTGAATAGGGACCTACATTATTTAATTACAACAGATAGAGTTCTCTAAAAGGCAAATTTAACCCAGCAAATTCATAGATACAAAAAAGTTATTCTACTCTGTAACTACAAAACTTGCAAACAAAATGCTCTTTTTTATTGTATCAGTAATCAAGATTCTACATAATGCAGTAACAATTGATACCACGGTCAAAAGTCAAAAAAGTCAAATCTGAAGAATAACATTACCATTACAATGATTTACAAAAACAAAAACAGGACAAAACAAAACAACTTTCAACAAATAAAAGAATACTTTTGTTGATAATATTTGTACAAAATCCAAAATCAACAAATATTTACACAAACTTAATATTCCAAAAAAAAAAATCTTTAGTACATTCTGGGCTTGTGTTGATGAGTCCACTACAATATCGCCACTGATAAGAACACATATAAGAGCAAACTGATTTAATCTCGAGGTTGAATAAAATGTTATAACACCCCCCCCCCCAAAAAAAAAAGCATGAGAATACAAATTAACTCTACAAATCCAGACGCTACACTCTGTTTTATAATTATATTACAAATTTGGACAGAAATCATAATAAATTTTCTATCATAACCATCTTATCCATTCATAAAATTTAAATTGATGTCTATTGCAAGAAAAGATCTGATGGTCCTTTAAGGTTAAGCTTAAAAATTGATATATCTATTAAAGCTTGTCAGCTTTTTCCTGAATGAAAGAAAATTTTCCTAAATTATAAGTTTAATACAAGTTTAAATGTTACTTATCTACAATCCCAAGGATTACATCAATGAACTATTTTTTACATGGCCATCAAACATAATATACAATAAAAAAAAATACAAAATTACAAGAAATGACACCAATGGTAAACTTGACACAAACAAAATATAACAAAAATAGGGTGTTCAAACCAACCTGATCCTGTTGACGTGACACAGTAGTAATTGTAGTAGAAGAAGTAGTAGAAGAAGAACATGTAGATTGTGCGTGCGTTGAACATGAAGCAGCCATTTTGTTTTTCAAAACATTCACAAATATTTGTTTATATTTTTTTTCAGCCAGTGCATAACATCCAAGAGGAGAAAAGACACAGTAAAAGAGGCATGGGTTAGAGCAAGCACAGCATCATGCATAAAAATCAATCACATAATTTGACAGGCTTGAAGATACATCACACCCCGATGCAAATGATATATAACCTTATAATCTTATTGATAAAACTATCAGGCAGCATTTCAGTTATTTATATTTACTACCAGTAATACATCAAATTACTCCCCCCCCCCCCCCCAAAAAAAAGGGAGATATAATTATATATATCAATGTGTTTTGGAACATAAATTTGATTAGCATTTTGGATTGCTTTCCTCTGTACCCCTCCCCCCCCCCAAAAAAAGTTGATATTTCACATCAAAATCATTATTCCTGAGAAAGGTTAATTGCATGGCAAGTTCAAATATTCACATCTTTCTAAAAAAATAGTTTTTGTCATAATAGGGCACCATCTATTTTCATGGGACACTTTCAGAGTTTCAATGACAAAGAATTTAGACAGTCCAAATGATAAAGTTAATATTTTGTACTGAAGAGATAATATAACTCATTTCTAGTATTTTTTATAAGAAACAAGTGTGTCAAATATAGATATCTGAAACTTTTGTTTTCATTCTGAAATGATGCTTGGTACCTGAAAAGGGGCAGTTAAAATGTGAATAAATTGATAAGAAAAGATCTGAAATTCAATAATATGTGGCTTTTGTATAATATTTACCTGAAGTACAAATCTTTTTGGCCTTACTTTATGGAAATTAAAATAAAAGTAAATTGACAATACCCTCTTTTTAGCTTTCACGTTGTCACATTTTGACTGCCCCCTGAAACCATTATTAATATAAAGTCCCTTTACCCACAATCCATATCATAAATACCAACTTTATGCCAACTACAAGTGAGAAAAAAAAAAGTATAAAACCACAGACATTACTATACACATGCCCAGGTTATGCAAAATGCAAAATTATCATCCACCGTTTTTCCAAAACAGAGGCATAACAAATGTATTGATCAAATTTACATGAGCATATAATTTTTATCAGAATGGACGAATTGCCTTTTTTTTAAATTGGAGATGAGATTCCTATAAACCCTTGAAATCGTGTTTGGATATGTCTGCCTCTGGTTAACCTCTCATGGTTAAACCAATACAACCATCAACTCTTCTTGTATTATCAGCAACTAACAAACATATAAACATCATACAAGACATTACAAAGAGGAATGTGCAATGAATCCAACAATTATTCCAATATTATACAAGTATAAAATAATAAGTCTGCAGTTTGATTGTAATGGTACTGAGATTGTGCAATTTTACTCACTTCTACACATCAATATTGACAAAAAAAATCTGCATATTTAAACTCATAAATAAGACACTTTCCCAATTTAGCAAAATATTGTTGTTCCTATCATAGCATTATTCACTAATCTGACTACAAACTTTAGACCAAATATGCCCAATTTCATTTTCATTCTTGTCATGATCAATTGTAAGGAAAATGTGCTCATTATTCTAGATTGCACAACATTTAAATTATCAATGAAGTTCCAAACAAAGAAACAACTTGCTTCTTATCAGTGCAGTTTGGAAGGTTAAATTTGCAACTGGAGCGACTTTTAGGCAACAAGCGTCTTGTTGTAGCAATTCACTGTCGTATAAACACCATTTTACACCATGCATGCCACATTCCAACCACCATGTTACCATGGTAACAATCTCCAGGGATGTAGTCGAGGCCGGTCGTTCCGAGTCCCGAGGCCGCTCGAAAAATATTTTTCCCATAGACTTTGTACACGTGACTCGGTCCGAGGCCAAGGCCAAGGCCAGCAAATTCCGGCCTCGACTATATCTCTGACAATCTCCTTGACAACCAAGCTTCCCATGCTCTACTTGACATATAATCAAATACTGAAAATGTCATACATTTGCAAATTGCATTCAAAGTAGAAGATGGTCATGCAAAGTCCAATTATTTTAAGATTTGCCACCAGAGGTTTCAGGAATTTAGCCTGTCTCAGCTAGAATATTTCATTTAGGGCTTGGGTATGTTTGTTATAATTGTCTTTATCAGAGGCATTGTTAAGCAGAAGTGTGCAGCATAGCTGCATTTAAAAAAAAAAAATCATACATGCAGCTTTTTTGGTCTTTTGAAAGGGTGAGTACAGATTTTTGGAGGAACAAGAAGTTAAAATTCTCTTCATTTTAGTAAAATGACATACCTGTACAACAATCATAAATTTCATGATTTCAAGAAAACTAAAAAGCATGTACCAATTTGGATTCTCTGGTAAGCTCTGCATACTTAAGTGTCTTTTTTGTACTGGTAACGATTAGATGTACTAAAGCACACCATAATTAATGTAAGGGGCCCGCCAAAAGGACTCTAATATCAGGGACTCACCTTTGCAATAATGTCCTTGCCCCTGGATTCAAACAAATGCTCCCGTTTTTCTTGTTGTCGATGGCCACGTGTCCAGCGGCTCCAGATCGTCTTGGTTGTGATGCCGTTACGACCCAGCGTCATGGTCTCTGGCTGATGTCCTTCCAGAAGAGTCGCACGGCTTCTTCTTCTTCTTCGGAACGTGTTACTGCCTATGATGGGGGTGGTGGGGAGGGCGCCCAGGCCAGGGACGGGGGTGGGGCGGTGGGGCAAATCCGGCAGCATGGGGGAGGGGTGGGCCCGCGATCGGTACTGTGGGGTTTTGTGGTTGAATACCATCATGAGAGGTATCGATTTCAGGACGTCGTTATCGTCGTCCCGCGTCAAGTCGTGAAATCCACTTGTTGACGCGCACTCGCGTCGTTCAGCTTCAAGACCTCCTCCCACTCGTCTCCTTCTTGTCCTCAACACTCGGTTCGGCCACAACGACGGGCGTCGTCGGCGCCTTGGGTGTGATCTGACTGGATCTTGATCCCCTCGATGGCCTGTGATTTTGCCGCTAAACGTCGCCCCGCGGACTCCATCTTCTCCTTGTTTCTGCTCCGACGACTCCCCGCTGCGACTGCAGCTGCTGGTGCACGGACTGCACCGCACCCGGCGGTATTCATACACGTCCTTTTCCTTCGGTGACGTCACCTCCTCGCTCTCTTTCTCGTCGACCTGCTTCAGTTCCTCGATACGGCTTGACAGCGTCTTTGTGTTCTGGAGCGTCGTGGAGACTTTCCGAGACGGTTTACCCGATGAATCGTCCTCCCCTCCTTGATCATCTGTCACCGCGAGTAGATTATTGTCACGATTCGACTGATCTGATGTTGCGTCACCGTTTGGAATTTCTTTGGCTGTCTCATTTGATTCATCACTAGTCCTTGTGTCTGACTTTGTGTCCATTACTGAGGGTTTCAGAGGTAATTTCACTACTTTTGTCTCCTCTTCATTTGACTGTTCATCTTTGGCGGGAGTTGTTCCATGAACAACAATAACTGGCTTGGGTGGTGTGACTGTGAATTGATATAGGAGCAAAATCTTATATTGTTATGAGATGCACACAGAAAGTTTTTACTCTAGTCTTATTTTCCATGGGTGTAACCAGGATTTTTCTGAGTCATTATTTTAATTTTGTGGACTTTTTCACAAAGAAATTGACAAGATATGATGAAAATGTACCTGATCAATGTATTTTCATTTATATCATTGTGAAAAGACTCTCAAAAATGTCTTTGGAAAATGAGGACCTTTTGCATACATTCACGTCTACCTGGAATTTTTCACGAAAATATTTGATAAACATTTCAAAATTTTCAGTGAGATGAAGAGAACAATAATCACGAAACAAGATGATGAAACTATGCTGACATAGCACATAATATTGTGCACTTACAGCAAATATGAAAGCCTATTTTTCATGCAATAAGAGCTACAAAGACAAAGTACCCTGTTTATTATGTATTTCTAACCAACAGCCTGATTTCAGTTGATTTTAAAAATGTCATACTACTGAAAATCAAAACTATTTTGGTACTATACACATGTATAGGACATCAAAACAGAAAGTCTTTCTTTGATTAACAAAATATGTCTGCAGCTTACTTTTCAATATTTTGGAACTTTTTAATACGTCTGTTCATTTAAGAAGTGACAAGTGAAATGAATGTGATTAGTCAAATTGATGACAGTCAGCATGGCAGACCGTTATGATGGCCTTGTGGTTAGAGCGTCTGCCTCACAATCGAAAGGACACAAGTTTGAACCCTGCCCGGGCCATACCGAAGGCTTTTAACCCATTGGAGACTAAAGTACGAGTTAACTCGGGTTGGGTCTATGGAAAATGCGTGCTATAGTGAAATCAAATCGTCTCCAGTGGGTTAAAAATGGTACCTTCTGCTTTCTAGCCAGGCGCTCGGCATTCTCGAACAGAAAAGGGTATAATAACATTTATGTTATGCAGGGCCCACTGGTAGAACAGTCTATTTGACTGAAGTGGCTACCCTGGTTAAATAAAACGTTATCATTACTATTATCAATTATTATTACTCACCGGTAACAATCTGCATTTCTTCATCAGGTTTCTGGTCTTCAGCTTTGGTCTCAGCGAGTGTCGCAACTTTGACTGGTTCCTTGCTCACAACTTCCGCCCTTGCCTCTTCTGCCTCTGTTGTTTTATGTGCCGAACTGAGGTCACCGTTCACCTTTTCGCTCTTCTCTGGCTCCGACTCGCCTATGTTGAGATAAAATGACAGGTAGCTATCATAGACGTAAGTGAATTTACTACAGTTAATTCCTAAGAATTGCCAACCCAATAATGCACACATTGAGAAGAAAACCTGGTATTCTTATAATGGCTGTAAAAAATGTTCTCAAACTTTGTATCACTTTCCTACTGATGTGCTTTGGGACTCATGAATAAATGCAAGGAATATTCACATTGTGAGAAATTCTTCAAAATTAATCAAGTTATGTTAATACTTTTAGTGTTCGTTGGTAATTTCATGAACGAAAGATCATGGTTTGATTGAAAATCAAAATTTCAATATGTAAGGAGTTAAAAGTGTCTATAGTTGTGGAAAATCCAAGTAGTCCTCTCGGGGAGTTGTCCTCCAGGGAAGTTGTTCACTAGGGGAATTTGTCATCTGTGGGTGTTGTCCTCTGGGGGAGTTGTCCTCCAGGGGAGTTGATCACCAGGGGAATTTGTCATCTGTGGGTGTTGTCCTCAGGGGGAGATGTCCTTCAGGGAAGTTGTTCACCAGGGGAATTTGTCATCTGTGGGTGTTGTCCTCTGGGGGAGTTGTCTCCCGGAAAGCTGTCCTCTAGCGGAGATGTCCTCCAGGGGAGTTGTCAGGTGGAAGTCATCCCCGGTGGAGTTGTCAGGTGGGAGTGGCAAGGTGGAAGTCGTCCCAGGGGAGTTGTTCTGTGGGGGAGTTGTCCTGTGGAGGAACCATCCTCCCTCTGGAGAGCTGTCCTCTGGGGAAAGCCATTCTCCGGGGGGGGGGGGTGGGGGGCATCCCTAGAGGAGCTGTCAGGTGGCAGTTGTCCCCACAGAGCTGTCCTAATATGCACACGAATACAAATCACGAAATGAATT
>JZLH01S0088511.1:3880-15162 GCA_001188425.1 Eucidaris tribuloides | reverse complement strand
ACTTTTCAGGAAGGGGGATGATCTGTACAAATAAACTCCCACTTTTCAATAAAAAGGTATTTAAATATCAATAACATTAATAAAAAAATTTAAATGCTTACGATATTGTTATCCGAATATGTCCCGATGTTTCTGATTTTACAATATCTCTCATTCATGTTCATTACTTACTTGTTTTCCATTGGTCCAAATGGGCATTATATCCCTATCCCTATTTAGTGCACGGATAACGCAAAATTTAGGCCTAATGAAACATTGTATTATCAACAAAATGTAGAAAACAAACTCAAATATTTTCAGGTGAGGACATAAGGAGCCCACCCGAGACTCAAGATGACAGTCTAATACTAAAAACTTTTTCTTTTTGACAATTGCGCATTTGAATCATTTGCATCAAAATGATCCCTCAGAATGAGTGCCCCTTTTTTATTTCCATAATCGCTTTCGTTTCAGATGAAAACAATTGCCAATTTTCTACCTCTGATAAGCCTCACCTGTGACACTGACCTTTTTTGGACATGTTAGAGGCGCCGTTCAAATTTAACTGCCGCTACCAGCTTTTTTTAAAGTGATACCAGTTCTTAAAATGCCCATCTCCCCTTTGTGTCCCGAATTTGAATCGACTTAGAGCAACTTATAATTTTTAAGGCTCGCTCGCTACGCTCGCTCGCATTAATATTTGATACAGTGTATAGTATATTATGTTTGAAGGTATTTTCAGTCTCTGAATCTGAGACATTTCAGAAACATTTTCCCCTTCATTTTTCTTTTCTTTTTTCCTTTCATTCTAGCCTTTTCCCTTTCTCACTTCTTTTATTTGTCTTTTTTGTTCATTCTTTACTCTTTTATATTCTTAATTCATTTTTCTTTTATTCTACGTCTTTCCCATGTCTTCCTTTCTTTCTCTTTGTCTTCATTTTTTCCTTTTTTTTCTCTTTTCTTTATTTTTTTGTTTCTCTTTCTTTCTCTTCTTCATTCATTTTTTTATCTTTCTTCTTCTTTCTCTCTCTTTCATTCGTGATGTTTAAAATCCTGCTTATCTTGATGTCAATCTTCTCTTTATGTTTTTCGTTTGTTTTCAGTCTTCTTTCTTTATATTTCCTATTATTTTTTCTTTTTTGTTTGACTCTCTTATTCTTCATCTCTCCATTTTTCTTCTTTCATCTTTCTTTGTTTACTCTTTCGTTCCGTTACCTTTTCTTTGTTTGACATGTTCATTCCAATATTCTTCTTCTGTTTTCTAAGAGGAACGACCAAAGTTATTGGTCAGAGAACCCAGGCCCATTGCGGTCCTTATGTTAGAAGGAATCCTGTCTTCAAACTATTTTGAATTACTCTGCTGTTTGAACGCACAATTTATATTGCACATCCGAAATGCGTTTGTACGATTGTCACACAATAAAGAATGTTTATGTAAACTCCTATGTTGCATGGTCTCGGCTGGTCTCGGCCAAAATTCCGAGAGACCAGAAGGTTCAGACCAAGGCCAGACCAAAGACAGAGGGTTCCGGACCGACGAGACCAAAAGGCATTCTGTCTCAGAGATGTCTCGGCCGACCAGTCTCGGAGACTGGTCTCGACCAACGACCAGGTTCGAGCCTCACCACACTGTAAATACCATATGATTTTATTATTGCTAAGGATAAACATGACAAATACCAAACTTTCGCATCTTTTATACACAGTTTGGGACCTACCGTTAAAAGTAATGTGATTATTGACTACACTAACTGATTAACAGTATGGAGAGTTAATACTTGACTTAGCACACAACAGAGGACTGTGAATAGTAAACCATGGGCGCCGGAGATCGTAACAACTTAAATGTTTTTACAAACAACACTGACATGATCACATATTTCCATCATCTCTAACATGAAAAAAATAACAAAATAGCGACCTTTCCACCTTTTTGTAAAGACAACTTTAATTTGAACTAAAATCGGAAGATGTGGCCAATAGCCGTTCAGTTTGATATTCCGTAGTTTCAAATCACGCAAATGTAAGAATAAATACATTATCAACGCCTTACTGATGGTATATTCAATGTATTACACAACATTTATTGTGCATCATCTTCTGGTGGATTAAGCAATAACAAAATGGCAACGTGACCAATAAAGACAAATTAAGGAAGAAATGCACCTACGTGCTAACGTTTTTACACGTTTTGAACGCTCTGGCGAAGCGTTTCAAACAACAGTAATTGACTCAGCAATAATATTTTATTCAAATGGCAGTCTGTAGGGTTGTATGGCGTGACTCGAAACAATTCAACCTGTGCCTGAAGCTTAAATACACTAGTGGTAGAATTTTGGGAGGAGGTGGATTGGGGGATAGTATCGTGAGGGTTAATGGTTCGTTATATCCGAAGTTCGTTATTCCGAAGGCTCGAAACGTACCTTCGAGTAAGTGAACCTTACTTTCCGTTTTCGAACTAACGGAACATCGAGTGTCAGGCCATGTTACAAGTGCATTTATCGTCAATTTCGAACCTTCGGAATAACCAACCTTCGGACATAACGACCTTCGATAACGAAACTGTAACCCAATCCTAGACACTTTTCAGGAAGGGGGACTGATCGTGTACAAATCAACTCCCCACTTTTCAATACGAAAAGGTATTTCAATAGCAATAACGATTTATAACCAAAATTTAAATCGCTTACCGTATATTGTTATCGCGAATATGTCGCCGATGTTTTGCTGACTTTAAATATCTCTCATTCATTGTTCATTAGTTAATTACTTGTTTTCCATTGTCAAAATGGGCATTTATATCCCTATCCCCTATTTAGTGCACCGGATACGCAAATTTAGGCGCCTATGAAACATTCGGTATTCATCAAACAAAATGTAGAAACAACTCAAATATTTTTCAGGTGAGACATAGAGCCCCACCGAGACTCAAGATGACAAGGTCTATACTAAAACTTTTTCTTTTTTGACAATCTGCCGCAATTTGAACTCATTTGCATCAAAATGGTCCCTCGAATTGGTGCCCTTTTTTATTCATAATCGCTTTTCGTTTCAGTGAAAAAAATTGCCATTTTTCCTCTGATAAGCTTACCTGTGACACTGACCTTTTTTGGACATGTTAGAGGCGCCGTTCAAATTTAACTGCCGCTACCAGCTTTTTTTAAAGTGATACCAGTTCTTAAAATGCCCATCTCCCCTTTGTGTCCCGAATTTGAATCGACTTAGAGCAACTTATAATTTTTAAGGCTCGCTCGCTACGCTCGCTCGCATTAATATTTGATACAGTGTATAGTATATTATGTTTGAAGGTATTTTCCGTCTCTGAATCTGAGACATTTCAGAAACATTTTCCCCTTTTATAGATGTAATTGGACACCATGCAGTCTCACAGGTCCTAAAAATTGTCTCGCTCGCACATTGGTATAGGCCATCAAACCCAATTGCACGTTTTTTTTAAATGTATTTTATAATTATGTAAATTTATATTACAGTAAAAGATCGAGAAACACATTACATGAAAGGTCTAAAATGTAATCACAATAAAAGATATATGTCAATGTTTAGAGGTAGTGTTGTATTTTGCACGTTGTACATGTAGGTTCCCCTTTTCAAGAAATAGCCTTTGATTTGTGGGTGTCTCCAAAATTTTGAAATTTCATCGATCATCCATCCCCCCCCCCCCCACTCCTCAAACCGGATTTATGCCCATGGTCTCATAAGAGTCTTGCACGTGGATCCCTTCTCGCCTATGGTTGTCCCCTCTAACAAAGTTATCTTTCATCGCATCTGCATAAGTTTCTTCCACTATTGCCTTCTAATCTGATGGCAATCATTCCCAATCTCATTTTAAGTCAGAGATGTGTGATTAATTGCCTATTTAACGTTATTGGCCTGTACTCTCGAAGCAGGTTTTACTTAGATACCCTTAAACATAGGTTTATGCTCAAGCTAGACCATAAGTTTGGCGATTCTTATTCAAAGTGCACGTTAAAAGTAAGACAGTGTGTCTAACTTGGCCAAAAGTTAAACTACCTCAGTGCTAAGTTTAATCATAGGTTTATCTCTTCCGAATGGCTGAATATCGATCGTTCTTTCATATTTTCGAGTGATTTAAATACTACGTTTTCAAAATGAAGGATTAAACTAGTAAAAGACGTGGTCAATATCCACCTTATGAACACCAATACTAATTCCGTTGAAATATACAATTTTTAAACTGATCGTCAAATATTGTGCGCTAACTTCAGTATGTAGTGAGCTATGGAGAGATCCTCCGCGTGCGGTGTGATTTCTGTGTTTATCTATGGGCAAAAGATCGACGCCACCCACTAAGAACTAAAATAAGCAACTTGTTCACTTCATCATGTTAGCGCATGGTAGATTTTCCGAAATATCGGTATTTGCAAGGCTTCACAGAAGTTGTTGTAAAATCCGTCATAATTGGTTAGAAATAACAAATGAGGTGTCATTAGAATTTCTTTGAGTTACTCTTTACAACGCATGTAAAATAAACGTCACATACATTATACTTTGTTTGCAAAATTTAAAGTTTTACAGTCAATTTCAGATTTTGGTGGTATTTTTCTCCATGTTTTAGATGACCTTTGACCTTTAAACGTCACCAAACTCTATGAAAGTTCGCAGAATGTTGTAAGATCTATTCCCTGTTCTTATCATTTGAATTATAATAGAAAACGTCTCCCCACATTGTCTTTTTAGAAACATCTATGAAATGCGGTATTTTCATCAAAAAATTGCCGAGTGGTTGCTATGGTTACCTGGTAACCATTCATGCATAAAGATAGAAAACTCGCAATAAGCAAAAAATGTAACTTCAAAGTTTCTACTTTACGAAAATATCAACTTGCACAGCTCTAGCAAAAGTGACCACCATATGCCTTATCCAGAGGACTTTTTAGGCCTTCGCCACCAGACTATAAGCCAGGGATGTGTAGAATCCATATCAATATCTGAATTCAGATTTTTCACTAAACCCCCATGTCCACCTTTTGCAAATTTGAGAATGAAAAAGAAACTGTAGAATTTTTTTTCTTTATGTGTGAATGTATTTTTTCATTTATTAGCAAGTACATTGGTATGTGGACTTGTTAATCATGGGGACTTAAAGGGAGAAGGAGCCAGCAACTAACAGGCATAAGTTAAGAAAAAAATGACTATTGTGAATATTGTGAAAATTATGGTGCATGGTGATAAAGACAGCCTAAATAAGGGGTACTCTGTGACACTCACCCTGACACTGCCCCATAAATTAGTTAATTTGTGTTTATTTTACATCTTTGGGCAAGTTTTAGATCACGCGGATAAAAGATTGCAGAATACGCCATAGAGGGAGAGGCCTTATCGATTCAAACAGTGGATACATTACCGCGCGACTAACACACGTCAGGTGGCATGTTCTGGTGGTTTTGTTCTGTTTCTTGTCTGTTCTAATAGTAATTCATTGGGTGATTTCAAGTTCGGTGTTGAAATTTGGTGTTGGTGTTGTAAGAACACTAACACCGGCTATAACACCGTACTTGAAGTCAGGCCTGGTGTCGGGGTTGACCTCGAAAATTATGATGTACTGCCTGTAGTTCGTGTTGATGTTGGTGTTGAATATCGTCTGCTGAACCGAGTACCGTGGTTGGTGTTTGTGATTTACGTGTAATTTTCCCAATTATCAACACTAAACCCTAGGGATTAGGAAATTCGTGACTTCAAGTTCGGTGTTGGTGTTGGTCTTGTTATTGGCAGAGCTAACATGCGTGTGTGTGTTGGCCATGGAGAAGCTTCACCGTGTGACGCAAACCGCTGAAAGTACCTTTTCCCCGTAAATATTTACATAATTCGCCAAATTGATATTAAACTTCCATATAGGAATAGAGAAAAGTAACTTGTCTTGCCTTTCAGATTCATACAAGTTTTGTGGCAGGCAGGATTAATTTTGTGTAATTTTTGTAACATTTGTCCATTATTTTCGGCCATTATTATTTTCGACGTAACTTTCAGCCAACACCATGAATCGCGCGTGGCGTCACTCGGTGTTGTGCAATCGATAGTGCAACGGTATCGATTGCTTAAACCGAGCTCAGTGTTGGTACTCGGTTTAGCAGACGATTTTGTTGCCTCAACACCAACACCAGCACCAACACCGAACTTGAAATCACTAAATGTGACTTGCTTGGTTTACAGAGTACAACTGAAGAAGTCTGGTACAAGAATACCCCGAGTTGAACTGAGCGAGATCGGCCCCTCCCTGGACCTCGTCATGAAGAGAACGAGACTAGCTGCGACAGACCTGTTAAAGAGGGCATGCAAAAGACCAAAGGCTGTGAAGGTATGCACAAACACGAAACTGATCATATTAAATGCAATACTATTTGATGACATAAATGAACAATGTTATGTGGCTTACCATTCATTGTTAGTACTTTGTATACCTGCCTACAATAGTACCACATTTTCAAACAATACCACCTCTGACAGCCCTTTTGAAGCATAAAAGTTGTTGCTATGTCAGGAATTTCTCAAAAAGAAACATTTTGCATAAAACATACGATGCTGATGCAAGTGCAAGTAGTAATAACAATGAATGGTAAGGCCCATAACATCTTTTGTTCAGTTTAAATGATACAGGATGATGAAAACACAAGCAGAATGTGAATAAAGATAATATGGAGGATTTTTTTTAGAGGTTGGTCTTAGCAGGGTGCAAGTAAAAAAAAATTTGGAAAAATGTTTAAAAATATATGATGCATATTTCATGAGGTATTTGATGTAGAGACCAACAGGGATCAAATGAAATCAACACATAGATGTATTTTCAAAATAGTGAACCTTTAACTTTGTAGTAGAATGCCTGATGTTCATAAATTTGGTCTTAACAGATGCACGATGATGTTTACAGTTTTGTGAGTTTAAAAAAATGTGCAGCAAGACCTTTTTTTTAATATTGGTAAAGACGTCAAGGGAAGGGGCTGTGTGCATGTTTACAATAATGAAACATTTCTGTAACGTGCATAACACATTGGCATAATTGCATGTCTTTAAGCGCTTAACAGAACAGAGATACATAAGCAGTGGAAATGATGCACTGGGTTAGAAATTGTGAGATTTCACAGAATGCTAAACTTTTCTAATAACTTCTACAATTTATGTATGTTTCTTTATTAATAATAAATTCCAGCATGTTATTCCATAAAACAGAGGCTCCATATGAAAATGATCTTTTTTGTCATGATTTTGTCATAGTATGTGTGTGCTGTGTGGACATGAAATAAATTTTTACTGGAATGTATCATTCTGCCTCGTTTATATGTTTTAACGATCCAGCGAGATACGATGGAGCAAACTGATGAAAACAATGATAAGCTAATACGTAATACATAGGACTGGACAGGTAGCCAATGTAATGTTTAGTTACTGTCTGAATTTATTATCATCCGTCTTTCAGCCCAAGAAGAAGAAGAACATCAGCCAAGACGTCTTCAAGACGACGCACGGCCGGGTCCACATGGAGAAACAGGACCTTGGTGCTCTGCAGATACGGAAGATGAAAGGTCTGAAACGAACGAAAGCGGCAGAAAGAGAAGCGGGAGAAGGAGGAGAGACTGAACAGACGACAAACACGGGAGCCACAGGAAGGAAAAGGATACGAAAGGATAGCTCCACATGAATAGGACTATGGGCAGAATGTAAAAGGACATTTTATTTTCATGGACAGTGGTGTTTATCTTTAAGGAGGACAATCGAACATTGTGAGATATTTTTGAAGTACAGTTAACTTCGCATAACTCAACATCGCACAAGTCAAATTATCGCCTATGTCAATATTTTTGTACAGTCCCCAATTTGTTCTGTGCTTTTTCAATGGGAAGTTTTTTCTTGTAAGTTGATTTTTTATATCCAATATCGCCTATCTCAAACATATTTTTGAGTCCCAAAGGGAGCAAACATGTGTTAAATCATTCGCCTCGGTCGAAGTGGTCCTAACTGTCATTCTTGAAGGTCTTAATGGGTTGACCTTTTGATCTCTGCTTGTCAGCATGACCGTAAAGATATCATAAATTTCCCATTCCCTCTCTGCCTTTCTCATTTATTTACAGCATCCATTTCCCTATACATGTTTCTTCATCTCTAACATAGAATTGTATACAAAACTGTAACTCGAATTTCTTCTGAGTCGACGTGATTTGTGTGGTCCCCAGTTATTCGACTTAGGCAAAGTTTACTGTATTTTTGAAGTATGAAGTTTATTGTTTGTTTATCATCTCAAAACCATCAATTGTAACTTAATCTTCTTTCACCCTCAGAGTGCCTTTGTAACCACACTCCATTTATTGTCTCGCCTGCATGGCAGCAGCATTGACTTTTTTCCTCCGAGTCTCCCGCATCTTTTAAGACCAAATTTGCAACGCCCGGGTACGCGGAAATACATAAGAAATTGCAAAAACAATACAATACATGAGATATTGATCAGACATCGCAATTTTTTTTCAAGTACATTTGCTAAGAACACCACAAAGGGTTTCTACACCAAAAATTAGCACATTTGGAGCTTTATTTAGGGAGTTATAGCAAAAAGTATGATTTCACATATTATGCATAAATTAGCATAATTAACTAAAAGCAATTTTCATGAAAAAAATAACTATACAATAGTGTAGATTAGGTTGCAGGCGATGTGCGTGCCAATTTTCAACATAATCATGCTGTCGATGGCCAAGATCGTTGCCGGGGGGGGAGGGGGAGTGAAGGCCCCCCCCCCCCTCCCCGCTCCATATGATCTCCCAAAATAGCCTGGCCTAACTTACTTAGGGTTAAGAAATGAATTTATTCTTAGAAAAAAAATTGACATTGATTTTTAAAAATCCCCATAGTTTGGTTTCCGCTAGCATGACCCCCCAAGCATTGGGTCTGAATGTAGGTCCGGGAAAATCTTTTTAAGTTCTAACACACACAGACAAATATTTTATTTTTCTCAAAAGGCCATAAAATTTACCGAATCGCAGCTGTTTCATCCGGTCGGTCGGTTTACAGATTCAGATTCATTATTTTATTGTCAAGAGGAAATTCACTTTGTTGGCATATATATTACTGGAAACATAAATAAATTTCTCTTATGCCTAAGTAGACCCCCCCCCCCCCAAAAAAAAAAAAAAAACTAACAGTTATCTGAGGATTTCCTTCAAATGGATCTTTTTCAATGCTTTGCCCTGGAAGAAGAAAACCAGTAAGAATTGAAATGTATTCATTGCAAGTGGATTCTGCTAAATAATTGCATGTCAAGCATTTCCCAGTCAATATGTCTTGCTTGTCAATTCCTTAGTTGTGAGGTATGAACTTCATCCAAGTTCATTCCCACTTTTACATCTTCATACCTCTGTACTAGTCTGTTCCCAGCTGGATTATTCCCTTGGGTACCTATCCATCACCATGTCATCTAAGACCGCAGGTTCCAAGACCGAGGCCGCCCTAAAACACAACCTTCCCATAGGGATTGTATAAGCAGGCCTCGACAAACCCAGGTGCCCCGAGTGCCCGGGGCACCTGAAAATCATGGTCGGGCACTCAGGAAAAAAATGAACCTGCCCGATTGGGCAGTACCTTTTTTTGCAATGATCAGTTGACAAAAACAACTTGCATCTAGATCAGGCATTTGGATTTTACTGTCGGGCACTTGAATCTAAAATCTAAGTGCTTGACTGGGCAGTCAAAAAAAGTTTTTGTCGAGGCCTGTTATAATAAGTGATTATTCGGACCAAGACCTTTTCCTTAGTTTCATCAAAATTTCCACATAACCGTGTCCTTTATAACAAGTGCATCTCTGTATTAGGTTTAGCCTTTTGACAAGGCCTTCTCGCTGTATTACAGGCAAGCGATGCGAGCCAAGCCTAGCATGCAGCGCGAGGGCCTTTTGAGATCTGCTTCGCATTCTTATGTTAGACCTTTGAATTAACGAATTTTGCTACCCGATTTTGGTAGCAAAAATCAGCCAATCAGCATGTCTGTCAACTTGATTCTAAGTTGAATATGAAATTAAACTGGGATCATGTTCGCACAGAGTGTTCAGTGTTGCTGTAACACGAAACGATCTGGAAGCGTTCACTATTTCATTAGGTGAAATGATTCCTACACGTAGATTTTTGCACGCCAAATTTGACCTTATAAAATCAAAATTTAACCAAATATGCTTCAACTACATGTACTCTGTTCAAACAAGAACGTGTACTAATTTGGTGTTTGATGGTATATGTTTTGTAGTTACTAGCACTGACGGAATTTCTTTTAACCCACTAAATAGTTGACCAGGCCAAGACAGATGAGCGTAGTGCACAATTTCATTGGTTGATTCAAACAGAGATCAGTCGCTCCTGTGGTCATGAATAATGATTACTTTTCGGATGTGAAGCAGATCTCAAAAGGCTCTCACGCTGCCGCATTCGGCTGGGCTTGCTTCGCTCGCCCATATCACAGCGAGAGGGCCTTGTCAAAAGGCTATATTAGGTTATGTTATCAAGTCAACATGTTCTATTTTGTATGAAAAATATAAATTGTACATGTATACACAACTTTCTATCTGTGTATGTTATAATGTGTATCAGACTCCTGTGAATTTGTAGACATACTTTAAACCAGGGTTTCTCAAACTGCGGTGCGCATGCCACTTTTGGCGCATCGGGCATTTCAAAGTGGCGCATTGAAGCCGCTATGAAAAAACCATAACACATTTTGTAATTTCTTTAAATTTGTTTTTATGCTGTTTATATTGATTAAAGCCATTCTGTTTCAAAACTTCGAGGGCTCCGCCCCCTCGACCCCCACCAGGGGCCCTTAAGTGGGCCCCTGGACCCAACGCCCCGACGCTGCGCTTGCTTTGCATGTTGGATAGTGGTGCAGTACAAATTCTCCACAACAAATATGGCACTTCAACAATAATAATTGAGAACCCCTGCTTTAAACAGTGATAGGGTAAAACAAAACATAATACTTACTTTACAGCAACTTATCAGCGACTAATCATTAGGTCCCTGTGAAATGTTGATTTACCCTTGGACATGTTAGTTGTATCTCTAAGCCACCAGGAACAGACTAAACAGACAGATCTGCCGATAGTTAATAAACACAAATTGCATTAAAGTGATAGGCTAACATTGTGGAGCTTCAATTTAAAAAATTGTCAAACTTTGATATCTGAGCTACATAGTAGTGTTCAACTGGACAAATAAACACCCTAGAATACAATAGTTTGGAAATTTATGCTGTCACTGGCAAGATATAAATGAATAAACAAATAATACTCT
>JZLH01S0088508.1:3557-17115 GCA_001188425.1 Eucidaris tribuloides | reverse complement strand
AATGAAAAGTAAACACACTTACCGATTCGAATCGGACGCCATTTGTAGGAATTTTCGGAGCCGCTAAATTCCTCGCGATCAATGTCATGTACATGTAACGTGAGGCCAAGCGTCGCGTACGCGTACGCGTACAAGCGCCATGAATTTTAAACCCGCATACGAAACGTGCGTGGGAGTAACACTCCCTTGTAACACTCCTTCTGATTGGCTACTGGCATAGGGGTATCGAATGAAAAAATTGTTTTCTATTGCCGGCTGCGGGGAATATATACACTTCCTTAAAAAAATTGTCGAACTTTGCTATCTGACATATCTGACAGTGTTTGAATGGACAAATAAACACCCTAGAACACAAAAGTTTGGACATTTAGGCTGTCACTAGTACAATATGTGCAGATACAAATTGGCACATTAATTTTACATCAGCCGATAGGAAATTCTACAACACAGCAGTCTATGGAGAAAAGCTGGAATGGTCTCTCATTGATTTTCCCCTTTTTTTTAAAGCACGTAATGATTGTTTTATACTGCAATTTGTTCAGGGCTTCATTTTTAGACCGTATCAAAGACACTAGTAGCATGGGGAATCATGTAGCTCAGATTTTTTAAACTGGAAAGATTGTTATACAATGCCTTTAAAGGATAATCTTCCCCATCCTTTCATGTGGATTTGGTGAATCAATGACATATTTACAAAGCCAAATTTTCCAAGAGATATGATTTTTAAAAATATTAATTTGATCAAATCTGCATATCGTCCTCTGTACGTAGGCAATTTTGCTCTTGTCTGTGATAAGTCCAACTCTCCATTGACCTTTTACAGGTATTACCCCCCCCCCAAAAAAAAAAAAAATATATTTTTCAGGAAAAATGAAAATACTCATTCTTTCGCCTGAAGAAATAAATCTCTAACCAATCTAATAGTAAAGCATAAAAAGAAAACGATAATATCTTTTGAATGGCTCGACCAAACTGTCAATGTCGAATTTATGAAAATGTCCATAATGCATTGAATCAACTTGAGTATTTTGGGGGAACTTATCTTCTAACATTCTGTACATTGGTAACACGTACAAAGATTCAACAAAGTACAACACTTCACTGTGCTAACAGCAAGGACATAAACTTTAAGAAAATGACAATGCCATAACTAATTTATATGTGAAATCAAATCATTAAAAACAGAGCGGTTCAGAACATGACATTCGACACTTTGACTCACAGGTGTCGATCCTGGAGGTGGATAGACTGAGGGACAGTCGCCCCATTAAAGTATTTTGTTTGGGGGAGGAAATATCGTTTTGTCCCCCACCCAATAATTCTAACTGGAAAAAGTCATATAATGTGTAATGCAATTATATGATAAAAAAAATCAGAGCAGGCTCTACAAAACCATTAAACCTGAAATAAAAATACGAAACAGGAGCAATTTTCAATTTTGCGGCGCAAACTTTTAGATTGAAATTTTGCGCGCGGAGCATGCACCTCGAAAAT
The DNA here is from genome assembly GCA_001188425.1 of Eucidaris tribuloides. NCBI lineage: Eukaryota > Metazoa > Echinodermata > Echinoidea > Cidaroida > Cidaridae > Eucidaris > Eucidaris tribuloides. The sequence continues at coordinate 15,621 of JZLH01S0088508.1, read as the reverse complement.
TTTCAACGTCGCTGTTTTGACAAACGGGTATATAATCTTATAAGAATTTTTGTACGATAGAAATAAGGATTAATAGAAAAAAAAACATGATAATGGGAATTCAGCAATTGTAGTTGTCAAACGTGTCCACGTTATTCCTAAATATGAAATTTTAATCAATTAGATATTACTGCAATGCTGAATTCACGAGTGAACACGTATTTGGGTATCATAAAGTGGATGGTCTATACATTATACATCCGAATGTCTAGCTACTTTTAAGGAAATTAATTCGGATATAATTCTCGCACAAATGAGACTAAATTATTCATTATTCATTCTAATCATAATAGATATTGCAAATATGTCCTTGAAAATAGAGTAATTGGGTACGTACAACGCAAAAAGACAAAACCAAACACAATAGTGTCAACACACTGGACACCTACTGTTATAACAATCGTTACAAACGTACCAGGGGCGGCTCTATAAAAGAAAATCAATGCATTACCAGCTTGAATGGTGCATGAGCAGAGCTTTTTTTGTTGTTGTTCTACAGAAATTGTTGTTCATTATCAAGTCATCACGACTCGTGTTGTACCTTAAACACAAATGTTACAGGAATCATCAAAGTATTGTGTAAACATTTTCACTTTACTGACTCAGAAGGAATCCAGCAGTCTCAAAAAGAAATTGTGCGAGTGAAAAGCACCCTCTTTGTAAATTAGAAAATACGGTTTTTGACCCAATGCTTATTTCAAAGTCAAGGGTGCAGTCTTTTCTTTTAAATACCTTTCGCTCTGTTCAATTTGCTTGTTTTAATCTCGAGATATCTTTAGTTAACCACGAAAGGGTGAAATCACAGTTGTGGAGCGTTTACTGGAGAAGATGGATGTACAAATCAATGATACCACGAAGTTTATCAAGAGTTCCTTTGTGAAATCAAATGTATGAAAACCCTTTTGTGCCACTTCTTAGAAAATTGAATAGAATGTTAAATTAAAATACCTATATAGTACAATTATTAAAAGAACACTAATTTATAGTATAGTATAGTATAGTATAATACTCAGTATGTAATTGTATGCATCTTGAAGGTACGATAATTAGTAATAAGCTGTTAATTCATCTATTTTCACTAGTAAAAGTGGCCCAATTGTGATTTACCCTTTCGTTGCTTACTAAACATACCTTGAAATTTTAAAAAGCAAATTAAGGTGGCCAGAGTAGTAAATTGTACATGTCGCGCACCTATTGATACAAATAAAAAACATACAAGCTATCCTTACAAACCATATACTAGGTGTTTAAAATAATATTTGTTAATTTTGAAAATTAATAACACAAAAACTGCACAACAGATTATACTGGCACTGAGTATAGTTACAGCATAATAGTGAACAGTTTTGTTTTGGGTGGTTTGAAGACGATATCAATAATCAGTTTTATGTAATTCATGCTTTTTTAAAAAGTTAGGGTTCAGATTTTGCTCAATATCCAATCCCCTGTACAAAATTGAAACTGTACAGAAATCGAATGGTGTGTGTGAGGGTGTGTGTCTAGTCCCCACACAATAGCATTAGACAATGGCTATGGATAGTGAATAAAGTCTAGCAGGCTACTTACTAATGAATATTAATAAAGCATTTATCTAGCCCGGCTGTAGTGAGAGATTGGCATACTAATGTTCCTACCGTTCGCTGTTCATTGCCATTGTCTATTGTGTGGGGACGAAACACACACTCTCACACACACACCATTTGATTTCTGTACAGTTTCAATTTTGTACAGGGGGTTGGATATTGAGCAAAATCTGAACCTAACTTTTTAAACAAGCATGAATTACATTAAACTTATTATTGATATCATATTCAAACCACCTCAAACAAAAATGTTCACTATTCTGCTGTAACTATACTCAATGCCAGTATAATCTGTTGTACAGTTTTTGTGTTATTAATTTTCAAAATTAACAAATATTATTTTTAACACCTAGTACCATTGGATAGCTTAGAATTTAAGAAATCTAAAAATAACAATATCTTATCTATACAAGTGAGGACAAAAGTGTAATAAAACGTTATAATAAGATGATCAAAAATGAAGATTTTCAAATGTTCATGTTACAGACACAACTCATCAAAAGTTAGTAGGTGTACCCCTTATTCACATTAACGTTAGAGAGTATGAACATGAAGCTACATTTTAATGATGCTTTACAAATATTCTGCTTTCTGGATGATGAAAAACTATTTCTTTTAGTTAAATACAGAAAATACACACATAAACTGAAATTGTTCTGTTGATACTACAGGTGCTTCTGAAATTCATCATTAATCTGTTCCTTACAAGATGTACATTTTCTGAAAATCTCATGAAATTTGAACGAAACGTTTTGAGTTTTAGCATTTTTTGTCTAAAAACCTGTTGTTAAAATGGGATTTAATGTGAAACGCATTATTTCAACACAGATTGAATTCGTCACATTCGCTTACATACTGTACATGTATATGCAATTTTGATTTTTGATGAAGTTTTTTTTCAGTGCATTTTAGGGTCGACATCAACTAATTAAACTTTAATCAATTTCTAAAGTAATTATCTGAACCCATAAAGTAGGTATATTTCGAAAGCTTACACTTCACAAATTATTTTGATTTGAAAAAAAAAAAATTGCCCCACTGGCCACCTTTAACAGAGCAAATTGCATGTGAAAGCTAACAAGGCGTCCTAGACGTTGGTGTAAACATCATGTTACAACACTATTTTCTCATTGCCTAAAAGGGCGTTTTTCACTTGCACATTTTGACACGCTGCAGTTCATTGTGTTTTATAGCTGAATCTGCCTGTGTCTACTATAGAATTGTTGCCATTCTTTTGGTAAATATTAGTGTAAAAAGTGAGGGGCATGCAAAGATGAAAACCTTTTTAACGTCAGAATGTTAGAATTAGGTTTTCTGGGTCACGGGTTATTACTCGATTTATTCATTTATTTTACTGTTTTTATTTCCACAATCAACTGCCTTTACATGATGTATGTTTGTGCGTCATAATTTTGGACTGTGACATTATTTGTGTGTATGCGTTCGTAACATTTCGTGTGTGGAATAATGGTTGATGTATTATTCATTTATAAACCTGTGATGTTTTTTAGTGCAGAAGGAGATCGATTTTTTTTAATGATAGACAATATATTGAATTTTGAATGTTAAAAGGAAAGGCAAGATTGGAAGTAGTCCTCAATTTAGGACACAATGCTCCCAGAAGCAAGTATACTGTTTAAAGTTTCTGTTATGAAATATTGTTGTGCAATAATGATCAGAAAATGCTGTAGCAGTGGAATTTCTTGAGTTGCTTTCTTTGAGATTATTTTTTATCAGGGCTGGGGATTAATTTAATACTGGTCAATTAATACCTGTTTCTTCTCATTAGGTTAACAAATTCAAGACAAATTCTTCCAGCCTGAATATGCACCCTAGCCAGTGCATGATTGGTATATGCTTGAACTCATTTTGTTCTTGAGGCATTTTCTCTACTACTCCCAATCATTTAACTGGGCTTTAAATCATGAACAATTGCCCATAAGCAAGTACATGATCTAAATTTTAAAATGCAATTTCCAGCAATTCCACGTGGAATTCTAAAGAACTAAGGTGAAATCAATAACTTTTTAAAAATCGAAAACCTGAGGAGTAATTTTTGTAAGCGAACAGTTTCTTACAGAGGTGGTATAAATTTCAATGCATTTCCAGTGAATACCAAGAAAGCCCCCTGTTTAAATGTAGGGCACTTTAAAGAACAAATTTGGCCATTAATGTAAAAAACAACATAGGAATAATTAGTTCACTTCTCATATTTTTCTCGAATTTACTTGATTTATTATGAGTAAGCCCTTTTTTGCAAGTGACTCATATTACATGTTTATAGCTGGAATAAATTTATAATTCTCGTTCATAGTCTATTTCTGTCATTTTATCTGTATATATGATATAGATTATGTAGTTTATGTAATTTAAAGTTTATAGTTCATTGCTCGAAGTTTGTTTTTTCTCGATGTGATGATCATTGTATATACTATTTACCATTTTGTTGGTTTGATTCGATTTCAATTCACACTAGACCCTCTTGAAAAACAGCGTTTTTGCTCGCTGAATGAGGCAATCCAGCCGTATATACTCAAGGAAATAAATACCATACCATACCGCATAGATGTAATTACAGTCAAGCATTCAAGCTGTTGCAGTAGACTCGTGCAATTAATACCGTCATAGGCATGTACTTTTCCTCAATGCAAAGTGTCATAAGAAGTTATAGAACTATGTGCTAAGCTACACAATGTTGTAATTGACGGGTCCCTATGACCGATGCTTGAAAAACAACCAAGATGCAATGTACCATGTTAATAGTTGATCCATATATAAATGTATGGTATACCATAGATATTCTACGTTAACAAAAGTTAATCACGGAATATGTAAGATGAAACCATACGACAAAATAATCTAGTTTCAACGAGCACAATAATAAAAACTTTTTGAATATCACAAAAACCCTTTTCTTTCTAAGATCTTGTAAACGTAATTATTTACAAGCCATCAAGCATTCATGTTACCGAACTTCAGGCAGTCTCGATGCAAAGTGTAATTTAGTGGATATGTCGAACTACCGAAGGCGATTACCTTAAAATAACACACTTGTGTTATCACTTTATTGCACAAATCGAGCGAAATCACAGAGTAAAATAACACGAAGACACCAAAAACAAATTTGATTGAATGTGATTTAAATCAACATTCCAGGCAAATTAGACTACCATGTGTACTCTCGTTGATTTAATGCTTAAAAATACGGTGAGCTCAATGTGATCAGTCTTGCTTAAAGGTATTGGCTAACATTTACCACAGTTAAACAAATCTGAGATGCATGATTCCCCATGCTACCATTGTCTTTGATAAGGTCTAAAAATGACGCCTTGAAAAAAATTGTATTTCAAAATGATGATTTAGTGCTTTAAAAAGTCGTAAATTGATGCGATTCACATGCCCATTTTTCTCCAGTAGACTTACTGTTTGTACACCTAGGCTATTAATAACTCGCCCCGAGTTTTTAATTGTTATTCAGCATAACTTGCCTATTGGCAGTGTATTCTAGGGTGTTTATTTGTCCGTATGAACACTACTATGTAGTTCAGATATCAAAATTTAACAATTTTTTAAATTGAAGCTCCACAATGTTAGCCTATCACTTTAAGTTGGAAATGTACATGAGACAAAAAACTCTTATAGCATGTACACCGTGCAAATGTATCGGTTTATAATTCCTGAATAATTATGACCTAGTGTTTGGAAACTATATTTATCGATTGTGTTGCACAAATACTTTGTTGCTGGTAGAATTGCGCCTCGGCTTCGATCCTGAAATGCGTCAAGAAAGTTCAATCGCACGTAGCAATTAGAAAAATATTATGCAATTAAACAAAATTAACCTGTATCATTTATCACTAAAATAATCATATTCAATGCTCACATGAACTTAACTGCTATACTGAAACGCGATAGTGAAAATACAGGCTGTTCCTAGGAGTTTTATAAATAATTTTGTCTATCCATTTTCGCCAACTGCAGAACTGTGACCCAACAGAAAATATATGTGTGAAATTCCCATATTCCAGTTCATATGACACTGTCTGTATTTTTAGATCGCAACTGCTGATCTTTAATTTGATAGTTCTTTTTTCTGACATGTTTGTTAAAAGTAAAGTATAGATCTGCATTTGCCTTCTTAAAAATAGAGAAAACGTCAAATGAACAAATTTATTAAATCATAATTATTTTACCTCTCTAAATAATCTTTTTCATTTACCAGTAATAGTATGAAAAGTGCAGCAAAAGAGTATTTTTTTTCCTTTTTATAAGACCATTTGTCCACATTACCGTGCACCACGCTTGTCACGCAATGGCTTCCATACACCCAGGTAAACAATGAAGTACACATTAAAAACAAAACCTGCTGATCAACTGGTACTATGCCGTAGGAGAAATTCCATTTGAGAGAAGGCTGCAGGTACTTTACTGTTACTGTGTTCATTCGCGCTTACTAGTCTTCATACATGTAGAAATTGTGCTTATGAACCACTATACGAGAGTATATTATCTGCATCATACATTTGTTTACTTTTTAGGTATCTTAATCACAGAATTCAAGTTATCCCTCTTGTCGCTTGCGTAGGTTTTGCGACACTTGCAACGTCAAAAATGATTCAATTTAAGCATAATAATTTACAAATTAAATATTATGAGTTGAGCAGATAGCATGATTTTGCATTAGTCAACATTGGGGTTGTGGCAAATTAAATGACAATGCAATTATCAAGTAAATTGCATAAAAGATTTCTGTTTTCAAGAAAAAGGGGGAAAATGGAGATATAACATAATCATAGAGAATACACATACATGCGGTGCATACAACTTAAGTATTCTTGATTTAGTCTGATTTAGTTATAAATGCATGGTAATATTTCTCTTTTAATTATGTACTTTGTACATTAATCGATTATTATAGCCTCAATCCGTGTACTAGTAGTCACAGATTATTAGTACGGGAATAGATAATTGATATCAACAACTCAAGGAAAGATACATACCACTCCAATAATGTAACCGTTGCCCCAAAGATGATAATAAATTGTGTCAAATTGTTCATCCTGCTTTGGACGTGAACTGTATACGCCGCAAAACCGTCTGTGAGCTCCGGGCTGAATGACGTGTGACGTGTTTGTCAGCGTCGAAAGACACTTGTACACAATGTACCATGGTTTAGACCGTATTGTGTTATGTAACAGAAATGGAGGCTGGTAGTTACTATCAATAACGACAAGAGCAATAGTAATAAAAACAACAACAACAACAGCAGCAGCAGCAGCAGCAGCAGCAGCAGCAGCAGAAGCAATATAGCCTGATATCTGAATTTAAAGCATACGTCTGAATTAGTTTACATGTAAATTGTTAGTTGGTTTTATTTGGTTCATTTTAAAAATATTTTTATGCTCATGTTCATACCCTCAACTAAAGCAAAAGTCTGAATTAGTTTACATATAAATTGTAAGTCTTTTTTTTGGGGGGGGGGGGTTGAATGATATTAAAATATAAAAAATGTTTATGTTCATATTCATACCCTCAACTAAAGCAACGTCGGACTGTTTACATATAAATTGTTGGTTGATTTTTTTTTTACTATGTTCATACCCTCAACTAAAGTAAGTTAATGAGATACCATAATGATTCGTAGTTCGTTTGATTTTTTATAAGGACTTAATAGCATAATTTATACAGCGATTTCAAATCCTTTCGGAAATCCAAGTGATTCAATTGACTTCTGAAACGCTATACAGCGCGTGAATTGTGTTAAATACAAAATCAAAATGCTATTCATCCAATATTGTTAATAATGTATGACATCCGTGTACAGAAAACGTAAATACTGTGCCTTTTGAACATGATCCATATTAATATCAACGCCTTTGTTTACACTCTTAAAAACACAGAGTCACAATGACTCCGAAAAGGGTCAGTTGGGGTCACACCCGGAAACGTGGTCAAATTTGTCCCCGAGTCGGATCACACCTGACCAAAATCAGTGTTAAACCCTACTCAATTCTGGGTCAAACTTGACTCGTCTCCGAGTATGACAATAGCAGACCATTTTCAGAGTTTGTGGAGTGGTGTGGATGGGTCGCCCCCCAAAATGTTTAACATACAGACAAATCATTGGGCTTCGCAGCTAGTACCATGAAATTTATGTGTGTGTTTTTTTTTACATTTCACCCCCCCCCCCGTCTTCGCCGTCCCTAAGTTTTTACACCGGCCCCTTTTTTATAGAATGTTCTTTTTGTTTGTGTGTATGTTTTGGGGTTTTTTTTTTGTTTCGAATGGTGGCTTTAGACCTCAGATGACAAATGCAAATGTAAGATGACATAAAACTGTATGTTCTTCCGTGGATTCTTCGTGTACCAGGTTCTACCTGATTGGTTCACAAACCATGTCATCATTCTCGCATACGTGACAAAAGAGGACAATCTTGGGATTTACACAGAGCAGGTTTATAGAGATAGTGACGCTTCAAGTTTCACCCTGTTCACACAGATAGACGAAGGTTCATAGGAAATTATGCCACATACATCAAATTAAAAGGAAAAAAGAAAAACAAATTATTTGAAATCAGACATTGATTGGGTGAGATTGGAACCAACTTTGAAAGTAAACCGAATATGTGGCTTGAGAGTAAACCGAATGTCAGATAGTCTTTCGTAAGATGTCCCCCAAAACAATGTATTTTGTAATAAAACAGGACTGCGTGTTATTTATTGGCGACTTTACGACTGTTGCCCATGTAAATCTTCACATATATGCTCATATATCTTATTTTATTTATTCATTTTTCGCTTTATATTTTGAATGATAAAATTTCCATCCAAAGCTCTTTATCCGAGTTCAATCAAAATGTGCTTTTTTTCTGTATCAGGTTCCTCATTTTTTCATTCTTTTTAGTTCATTACACTTTCACTGCACACTCTTCTGTTTTTCTTCGTACTTTATCCGTCTCCTATAGATTCAATTTACACCTTGATATACTTTATACAAATTTAAAAACAAAATTCAACCAGTTAATTTTAATAACGTAAGGGGGTCTACAAGTTGTATAAGCATAGCTTCTCAGTAGGCCCCCTCGTATTTTAATTTATACTTTGTGGTTGTATATATAAATATGTATTATCATTTTAAAGAACATGCACTGTGTGGACGTTCAAGTTGTATGTATTACTTTATATCATTTCTAATTATATCTAGTAAGCAATGTATATTCATGTATTCTGTTGTTGAAATACGAAATAAAACAAATCAAATCAAATCAACTTCGTTTACTGCAAGTTTTCACGAATGAATGGATGGATTTTCATGAAATTGTGCTAAAGTATGTATCGTTATAGATATGTCATTCATATACCAGGAAAAGAAGCTGCATGGGTTCTATGAAGTTCTACAAAGGCCTTTATCAAGTATTTTGTTAGAGGTCAAATTGGATAGGGGCGGTGGCATACCCATAAACTGCACTGTTTTTTTTATTGCTAAGTGAACAATCATATAATTATTGTAATATGGAAACGTTGTCCAACCCCTCCTTGCCCAACCCTTCCTCACCATACCCCATATCACACACAACCCAACCACACCCTGCCCCACTCAACCCTACCCCTACCCACTCTACCCTGCCATACCCACCTTATCCTACTCCACCCCACTGCACCTTACCCCGTCTCACACCCCAACTCCACCACACCCTGCCCATACCTACCCCTCTCTACCCTACCCCAACCCACTCTACCCTGCCATACCCACCTTATCCTACTCCACCCCACTACACCCTGCCCCGTCTCACACCCCAATTCCACCACACCCTGCCCATACCTATCCCTCTCTACCATACCCCAACCCACTCTACCCTGTCATACCCACCTTATCCTACTCCACCCCACTGCACCTTGCCCCGTCTCACACCCCAATTCCACCACACCCTTCCCTACCTAGCCTTTTGACATGGCCCTCTCGCTGTTATGGTCGAGCGCGGCAGCGCGAGGTCCTTTTGAGATCTGCTTGGCATCCGAAAAGTAATTATTATTCATGACCACAGGAACGACCGAGCTCTGTTCGAATCAACCAATGAAATTACGTGCTACGATCCCCTGTCTTGGCCTTGTCAACTATTCGGTGGGTTGAAAGAAATTCCTTCAGTGTTGGTTACTGCAATACATATACCATCAAACACTAAATTAGCACACGTTCATTGTTTGAATAGAGTATTTGAAGCATTTTTCTTTAAATTTTGTTTCGTAAGGTCCAATTTGGCGTGCAAAAATCTGCGTTTGTTAATCATTTTGCCTAATGAAATAGTGAACGCTTCCAGATCGTTTGGTGTTACAGGAACAGTCTGTACGAACATAGTCCTAGTATGATTGCATTTTCAACGTAGGATCAAGTAGACAGACACACTGATTGGTTGATTTTTGCAACCCAAAATAGGGTAGCAAAATTCGGTAATTCAAAGGTCTAACATAAGAATTGGAATCAGACCTCAAAAGGCCCTCGCGCTGCGCGCTCGGCTGGGCTCGCTTCGCTCGTCCGTAATGGGAAGAGAGGGCCTTGTCTAAAGGCTATTCCCTACCCCACTCCATCCTAATCCTACCGCACTCTACCCAACCCACTACCCCACTAAGTTCTACCCTAAGTTCCCCTCACCATACCCAATCCCACCTCACCCTACCACATCACCACACCCATCCCTACCTACTCAACCACGTCCCACCCCACTACACTCCTCCCCTCACTAAACCCTACCTCACACACCGCCAAACCTCACCCCCGCTATAGACCTTACCCCACACCATCCAACCCCTCAACACCTAACTGCAACCAAACGCTACCATACAGTTTTGGATCCACCACTATATTAGTTATGTAGATCATTTAAAAGAAGTGGTTACAGCACGATTTCACGAATAGATGAAGCCAAATGGCCACATGATACTGGGATGATACTGTCCCGGATGCGATTTTTTTTCCCCACGAAGTTGACGAAATAAACCGCTGCAAAAACAAAACCGTACTGCGGGATTCGAACCCGGGTCAAAACGCGCTATCAATACAGAGAGCTATCCAATGTAGCCACACAAAGCGACTCGACAGTTGACGTCTTCTTTAGCAATATATACCAACAGTTTCGAAAGTGCGAGACGTTAAAACCGTAGTGAAAGTACGCATGCGCCGTGCGAGAAAAACTCGTGGGAATAAAAATTTAGCGTCCCGGATTACTGTGTGATCATTAGTCTGAATTCCAGACGGCGCCCGGCTGCGTAAATGGAGTAGAAAACTGATTTTACTGGTCCATTCAATATGTCTGGCAGCCAGACTATGTGATCATTAGTACAGAAGCAATGAAAAAAAGTCACACTGACTATTATATCTCTTTACCCTTTTTACAAGAATTGCTATTTTTTGTTAAAAGAGTGATTGAAGACATTGTTTAACAATGGAAACTTAATTCCAGTCAAGCGCAGATATTTCCGCCGTGAACAGACATATACGCACACACGAACACACAACACGCACACACAAACACACAACACACACACACACACACACACACACACACACACACACACACACACACACACACACACACACACACACACACACACACACACACACACACACACACACACACACACACACACACACACACACACACACACACACACACACACACACACACACACACACACACACACACACACACACACACACACACACACACTGTCTATTGTAAAATCACAGTTCTGCTTAATTATGACAAAATTAACAATGAACTGCTTCATGTTTAATCTATATCTTCTTGCAAAGTGAATGCAGTACTGTATCTCAAAACCAATTAGTTTATCTGCTACGACAAGGCGAAGCTGGTTTGGCTTGCGCAGGCGCAATTCGTTGATGGGACAAAATACAACAAAAAAGTGAACACTTCTTTTTGTGGGGGGGGTGCCCACAACAAGTATACGCCCTTTATACTGCTAATACTATCGTGCAACTATAACCTTCTACTACCACCAATAGTTCTACATACTGTTCCTAATATCTTCTACTATCACTACTAATACCATATCTCAGATAACTACTACGACTATACTTCTATACTACTACTACTATACTACTACTACTACCTACTACTATACTACTTTGTACTTCGTCTACTACTACTACTACTACTACTACTACTATACTAACTATACTACTACTACTACTTTACTTCTACTACTACTTACTATACTACTACTACTACTATACTACTTACTACTACTACTACTACACTCTTTTTACAGTACGTGTTCCCCACTATTGCTAAGAAGCCCCATCGCGGTTCTATTCTCAGACTGCATCATACCTTGCGATCAATTAATATATTGCTCCTTTATGAAATAAATTATTTCAACAAGCCTCACCTGTATAATTTGATTGGTCTAAGACGATATTAATAT
>JZLH01S0088464.1:0-11192 GCA_001188425.1 Eucidaris tribuloides | reverse complement strand
CATCCACCGTCACTTTGCAGATTAGGAGGCAGCCATCTTGTGTTATATGATTCGTCCACTAGTGCACTTAGAGAATGGTGTTTTCACATCCCTTCGTTTACAAAAATAATATCAATAAATGAATTAAAATGTAAATGAATTGTGTTGTTCAGATTTTATGACTATTGTGTGCTCATTTATATTAATTTTATTCTATTATTTTTACGATTATGCTAACATAAAACACAAATTGCTCGATCCCTCAGAAAGTTGCCAGAAAGCGGTACCTTCCATTTAATGGGAGGTAGCTGTTCGTTTCTTTTTTTCTCTGTGCGGCGTGCGTTTGTTCATTGCGAATGTGATACAGTTTTCATTTGCATTCTTGTCGAGCAAGGAAAACTGTATAAAATGTTGGCGGCAATAAGAAGATGCGTATTGGGATGTCCGTCGACATCGATTATTAATATTCCAGGAATTTGTGGTATGGATTCTGTACAAATTTTCTGTCAGTGATTTAAGAAAAACGGGCCAGGTTAATCTGTTCTGCGTAGTCCCACTTATTGATTATGACGTAGCTAGTCACGTTAGATCTAGCCTGTCCACATGGTCCAGACGCCGTGCGTATAGCACGGCGTCTGGCCTTTACCTCAATGGCACGCACGTGTACCACGTGCGGGCCTCACTTGCACCAATTTCCTTCTACTATAGCGTTTGGCAGAGAAATTTGTAGCCAAATTCATGTCGCAGTTTTGCGTAACTTACCGCAGTCACCACTCTGGAATGAGTTCATTTATATCCCACAATGTATTATACGTGGAATCGATAACAAATGTTGCTACAATGAACTCGTCTTCTTCCAAAACGAGGGAGTTATTTTAAGGATGCGACGTCTCGTCGTTTCATACCAAGCGATTCACCATTTTTTTTCCGGAAATATAAGTGTAATGCGCATGCGCACACTGCGTTAGTCTAGGTTCAGTACGGGCGCACGTCCAAATTCGGAGATTATTTCCAATGTCGGAGATTATCTCCGATATCGGAGACTTTTAATGGGGTCATCAAAACTTGGCACAAAGAAAATCTCCGATATCGGAGATTTTTTTTTCCAAAACCAATCCCACTGAGGTCATGGTGGTGTAAACAATTCAAATCCGGATTTACATAGAGTCTAATACAAATTTATTAATATTTTATAAGAGTGATAATATTGATAATGACAACATTCATAAACTATGCTGGTAATCGATACCATCAGCAACTTTGCTATCGACAACTGCTGCAAAATGTAAACAATCGATCATAACTTGGTAAGAAGACGGTGAATTTTCAAAGTAGACGGTCATGTGGGTAAAATCCCTCAGGATTCTGATAATCACATTCCTAAGTTGCGATAACATGATCCCTTGCTGCGCCAAGGTAAATAAACAAAAAAAGTCTCCAATAATTGGAGAGTATCTCCGAAATTGGAGAGCAGAAAAAGTCTCCGATATCGAGAGTTTCTCCCGAAATGGAGAGAATCTCCGATATTGGACGTGCGCCCGTACTGGGGGTAGGTTCTAGCCGTTTCTATTTCGGTATAATTTCTCCGAGTTGCAGCCAATACTCGAATATCGCGCCAAGCCGAGTGAGGTCGACTACCCCAGTGATTGCGCCGCCCCGATCTTCGGCGGAGCAATCACTGGGTAGTCGTCCTCACTCGCTTGGCGGCGATATTCGAGTACTGCAACTCGGAGAAATTATACCGAAATAGAACGGCTAGAACCTATAGACTACCACTGCGTGGCTAGGCTGCTGATCACCGCACCGCCGCGCCGGTCCGGTCGGCGACAGGATGTAGGATCGGACGTCTCTAGCTCTCGTCATGCGGCGGCGGCGGACGAGCTGTGTATAGCAGCCTTCAGTAGGCGAGAGACTGGGCAGAGACAAAAACGCAGATAAAGTGTCGCGGTTTGGAGATGTGGGGTAGTATTTAGGTAAGTTTGGATTTCGATTCTTTGACTATATTAAGAGGTAGATGTACATTCACAAATTGACCTGTTTTAATGTCAGAATGGGCAGAAAAGTTGGGTGAAACGGGGTAGAATCGGCGTTTGTGACATGTAGAATATGGCTATTGGTTTTCCACAAGACTCACAGCAGCATGCGTGTGAGTCTGTCGAGGCTAGTCTGGCCTATACTTCGCAGTCTCGTGGGGTCCGAGGTGCGACTGTTTGCGGGCTTCTTATTACAACGAAAAAATTATTTAAATTGTCCACCGCACACGACACTTCAATGTCTAATAGTTGCAGCGCATTACTAAAACTTAGAAAAAATATGTAATGTAGAACTCCACGCAAATCCGAGATTTTCTCCAGCCTTCAGTGCTATGTCTACGCAGGAATGTAATCGCAAACTACCGGAAGGTAATCGAAAAGTTCAGGTCAAAAGACGCGATCCGCATTTCGATCCGATCGAGCAACTACGAGCGCACGTCCGTTCATTGGCGTGTTTTCGGCGGGAACCTCGCAATTGCCCAATCGGATCGAAATGGGATCGCGTCTTTTGACTAGAACTTTCCGATTACCTTCCGGTAGTTTGCGATTACATCACTGCGAGCGACTCCACATAGACATAGCACGGAAAAAACCATCTCCGTGCAATTCCGTGAAGACTACAGGCGGAAAAAAATCTCGGATTTGGTGAGTTCTACATATTTTTTCTAAGTTTTAGTAATGCGCTGCAACTATATGGGCAATTCGTGATTAGTTAACGTTAAGCTTTATGACAAACTTTATCAGCATTTCTGCATTGGCTCTTACATGAATATGCTTTGATATTATTTTTCTGTTTTGGTACTGTCAATTCCCTAGACTGGCACCTACTTCACAACATCAAGCAAAATCATGAGACATGTTTCAGTGGGTATTAACAAGACTTTAATTATGGTTAGTTTACGTTACGTAAAGAGGAACATGGAAAAAAATGACAAGTCTTTGTCCTCAAGAGTTTCCTCAACCTGTTTTCATCTGAAACAAACTGTGGTATTCATGCTATTTCTGGCATCTTGATAAGTCATTTGATATATAACTTATTGATAAAAATCTTTTCATTTTTAACTACAACATCAAAATCATGGTTAGTTACTGTTACGGTTAGTTACGTTACATTTTGTCCCATGCCACACAAATTTCGCGTTAATTCATGTCTTTTTCAGATTTAGTATGCATGTAGGGCTTTATTACTTTCAAAACAATGAGAAGAAGCTATTGGCATGGAAAAAACTGCAGAATAAAATGATAATTTTTCATAAAACTGAGATTTAGTACACTAGTCCCACATGTGGTATTTCATGTATGGTTCTGATTTCTCCTAGAGGGTGCTGTTGAAGATGAAAAAATTAAGAGTAGAAATTGATGTCCCCCATCTGTTTCTTGCATTGATTCAATAGCCTTCAAGACCATTGAAATGTAATACGATTCGAGATAGACCAATTTATATAATTTGTAATTTGTCCAATAATTCACGGAATTGCCCATATAGACATTGAAGTGTCTGTGGGTGGACACTTTAAATAATTTTATCGTTGTAATAAGAAGCCCCGCAAACAGTCGCACCTCGGACCGGTGTCGCAAACCACGAAAGCAAATGGGTAGTGGGGTACAGTTGCATCCCGCTGCCGCAGGCAACGGGATGCTTGTTTTTACGTTAGATCTAACTTTTTTACTTTGAAAATGTAGATCTAACGTTATGTTTAAAAACACAACATTGATTGAATGATTGATTGATTCCTGTAACTAATATAGACTGATCTGTCTCTTTAATATTCAGGGTTTTTTATTTAACAGTATTAGCATCGACGGTCAGCATGGTCAGCACCCTAATAAAGAAATAAACTTGAAATTGGAATTATAAGACTGGCTCGATCGCACTACCCATTTTTGCCCGCATGATACCACTGGCACTGCCGCCTTCGCTGATGAATCAACCATGCATACAAACTTTATTGTGCGTGCTGCAAGCCACCCAGTGCAATAGATGCTGTATTGCCCCTGACAGCTGTCTGTATTCTCCTCTTGGCAAATGTTTATTCATGTGTGAAGGCATGGGAAAGGGTTCCAAAAATCTGGCACCTGAAAATTTTAGAATTTTTTCAATTAAGAAACAAAACTGTTGTGAACCAAATGTTCATGCCTGAACTGAAGAAATGATGTGGATTTATTCATTAAAGCTGAAAATATGTCCTATATCTATTCAGAAATGCAATGTTTGACATAGTCAAGCTGCAACTCCCGTGAGTGCTGCATGCTGCAAGCCCAGTGATGAAACGGCACACATGTGGAGTGGACGACTGCACCAGGCACAATCCCAGCGAAGCTCTGATGCTTACTGTACACTGCAAGCAGTTGACACATTGTATGAGAAGAGAACCCTGATGCAGGGATAAAGCAACATACATATCTGTCCACATGTTACATACCTTCGCATGAAATTTTCATCATTGATTTGAATTAAATTGAATTTATTGTCCATTAAAAATGGAAATTTGTTTTTCACTGGCATTACATAACAATATTAATAACAATGCAAAATACAATGTCAATCATATATGTACACAAAAAGCTTGATTACATAAACTGAATGAAGATAAGATATGCATATGTATGCATAATGTTACTTGAGGAGATAGATATTGGGGAAAAACACAGTCTATTCAATTTCAGAAAAAATTAAGTCAACTTTAAATCAGTTCATTAAATTGAATTTATTGTCCATTAAAAATGGAAATTTGTTTTTCACTGGCATTACATAACAATATTAATAACAATGCAAAATACAATCATATACGTACACAAAAAGCTTGATTACATAAACTGAATGAAGATAAGATATGCATATGTATGCATAATGTTACTTGAGGAGATAGACATTGGGGAAAAACACAGTCTATTCAATTTCAGAAAAAATTAAGTCTACTGTAATATCATTCATTCGTTTCGGACGCCTTGCCTGCCTCGCGCGCTCGCAAGCTCGCTGACCCTTCTCACCCCCCCCCCCCCCCTCCGCCCCGGCCAACGAATCATGTGAAATTTGTATTGTTCTCACTCAGTGTGACATCTGTCTTTCCCCTTGTCACCCTGCTGTTAAACACATGAATGGAATCAGGTACAATTGAGCTTCTGTAAGCAGAAATCTAGAAATCTAAATAGACTGAATTTCTGAAGCTAGTATTTGGGCAAGTTATTTGTCATTTATCATTCTAAACAATGTTATTTTGTGTGGAGGGTAATGAACTGTGGATCTGTCAGAACACCTAATGTCCCATAAAAAGGGTATACTTATTGTGAGATTGCCAAACTGACAGTGCATTAAGTGTAAACTGCATGAAATGCACTTGTGTGATTGCCTGAGATTGTTAAAGGTATTGGCTTAAATTTACCACAGTTACAAAAATCTGAGCTACATGATTCCCCATGCTACCATTGTCTTTGATAAGGTCTAAAAATGACGCCCTAAAAAAATTGTATTTCAAAATGATTATTTAGTGGTTTAAAAAAGTGAAAATCGTAAGTTGATCAGATTCACCTGCCCATTTTCTCCCATAGATTTACTGTGTGTACACCTAGGCTATTTAAACTCGCCCCGAGTTTTAATTGTTTATTCATGCATAACTTGCCATTGGAAGTGTAACTTTCCAAACTTTCTTATTCTAGGGTGTTTATTTCAGGGCTTGACTTTAGCGGGAGCCCAGTGGCCATTGGCTCCCCAAAACCTCCGCGGGCTCCTCAAAAAAACTATTGAAAAGCCGGGCTGGCTCCTTAAGTTTTTAGCCTGTTATTTATAGATCCACTTGCCACCCTGTCATTCCTAAAAAGTACCAAATCAGTAAAAGAAATAAATGGTCGTTTTTGCAGAGTAAAGGCTAGCTAAAAATCGGACAATTTCTTGCTAATAATGTGATTTTCCAAAGACGCAAACTTAGCTAGCGGGCGCAGTGCAGGAAGTCGGCATAAATAGTAGAGGCAGTGCAAGATCAGAGACATCTGAGTGGCCTGATAATTTGTCCAAGAAAAAAATAAATATCGCGGAAAATTGTGGCAAGGATTGAAGAAATAACAGAAAGTATTCAGTGTGAAAAATGACTGAGAGTAGCAGCAAAGGTAAGCAAAATGTTTAAAATCACCAAAAAATATATCACAGCCACCTCCAAAAACTCGCTGTTTAGCCGACTAGAGATTGCCCAGTCCCACATGTGTTAAATGGTGTATGTGAGTTCGTATTTTCAAGTCTTAACTTATGATATTGGCGGTAATTTTCTGGACTTGAAAATGATAATTCTGACCATGAAAGTGTCATAGGAAATTCAGAAATAATATTTGTGATATTATAAATGGATTTTTAGAGGGATACTTGGTCAAAAAGTGGCAAATTTAGCAGCTGGAAACGTAACTACATGACGCATTCAGTCACTGAATCATCCCCTGAACTCTGGGGTTGGAAGATGGCAGGCGTGGTGTCCAGTTCGCTGACTAGGCTAGTGGCTTTATGAAGAACTTGTTACTAAATATTTCCCAAGGAGTGTACTCCATCTAATAAATTCTGATTAGGTAATCATTTCAAAGATTTTGAATAAGATAAGTGTAATACATGTATTCTAAGCAAGTTTGGGTGAAAGGGAAATGGAGAATAGACACTAAAACTTTAGTTTACGCTGATCTACATTTTCCAAATTTTTTTTTTTAGTACCGGGTTTGGGAATCAATTATGCATTCCTAAGAGGATAATATATTTAAGACTACCATGAATTTTTTAATGTCTACAAATTAACTCTTGGTTGTATGGGCGGTGATCCGGTGTGGGGTTACACAGGGCTCCACACTAACCTTTTTTCCTACTTGCTCTTTGGGCAAGTAAAATTATCACTTTCAGATTTTTACTTGCCCGATTAAAAATGTACTTGCCCAAAAATAAACAAATTAATAAAAAACATAAGAAATGATTTCTCACTAATTTTAAGCAAAAATGTCCTGGTTTTTAGAATTGGATTTTTTTTAATTCTAGATGTTGCAAAATGAGTGATTCACAGATTTAAAGAGTCATAAAATTGAGTACAATGATGAAATTAGTATTTTAACTTAAATGAACACAAAATTTTAGACATATTTTGTCCGTTTTTGGTAAGATTTTGATGTTTTGCTCACTTCATTATCACAATTTTACTTGCCCAATCGGGCAAGTAAATTTGAAAGATTTTGAGTTTTTACTTGCCCGACATGAAATTTTACTTGCCCCGGGCAAGCGGGCAAGTGCTAGTGTTGAGCCCTGGGTAACATGACCCACCCACTCAATGTTTTCATGGGAGGGGGTTATCCCCCTTGATTTTTGAAGCATAATTTTTCCCAAAATTTGTTAGCATTTTTGATAAATTTTATAGACACTGAAAATATACTTAACACTTTTCTGTAACACTTTGTAAACACTTGACATTTTTACCTGGAAACATACATAGCTGAAATTATGTTTATCTACATGTATATGATACCAAAAGTTGGTGGTTATTTCTAGAACACTTCATTAACACTTAAACAAATTTAACACAAAATCATAACCACATTTAAGTTTACGTGTTGAAAATCATAATCTCGTCAACAAACATTTTTATGAACACCTACAGGAAATCACTAGATGTAGTAGATGTTCACAAAAATGTGTATTAATGCTGTGCTTCCCCCCCCCATCCCACAACATGAAATCGCCACATTGTTATAATCGTTCATATCTGTAATACACGAATGAACACAATAAAAAAATTGATCATTGATTTTCATAAATATGACAAAAATCATTGATGTGAAAATTTGTGAATTCATGGTTATACATATATTTATACTTTTATGTATATCTACATATTCATCACACAAATCAAGAATATTTCTATAATTTTTTCGGGCAAGCAAAAGCTTCTTTCGGGCAAGCATTTTTGAGCTGTTTGAAAATTCACTTGCCCGATCGGGCAAGTGGCCCAAAAGAGTTATTTTGCTTGTAAACTTTTTACTATTCAAAATCGAGTGACACATGACGCATCCACACATCAAACAACTGAGTAACTAGTTTTGTCATTATGTTACTTAAACAAATTATTTAACAATTAATTAGTTATTGTTTTCCCGGTTCAATTTATTTTGGGGTGAAAAGGAGACTCGATGCTAGTGAGATGGGGGGGGGGAGAAAAAAAACACAACAACAAACTTGGAAAGTGGAGGAGACAGACACATGACAGGGGTGAAGAGAGAGAGAGATGGGGAGAAGAGGATTGGGGGGTGGGGAAGAAAGAGAGAGAAACTTGAAGTCATTTGGAAGTATTGGAGTACATAAGAAAGGGGTTGACTGACAACATTTTGAGGAAGGCAGAGAAAGAAAAGTGCTGGAATAACGAGGGAAGAGAATTAGATTTAAGAAAAAATAAAAGAGTGAGAAGAGGAAAAGTTTTTGAAAATGAGAAGTAGATACATGTTATCTACAACCAAATGTTGTCGCAAACAAGTTATGAGCATTTATATATAAACCAATTGTGGACTTTGATATACATGTATCATGACACTAAATGAATGCACGTGGAATATGGGTCCCAAAACTTACACGGGTTCCCCAAAAATGTACTTGGTGAGCCCGGCTGGCTCCGTGAAAATAAAGTAAAGGTCAAGCCTGTATTTGTCCATTGAACATACTATGTAGTTCAGATATCAAATTTTGACAATTTTTGTAATTGAAGCTCCACAATGTTAGCTATCACTTTAAAGTGCACTCCGTGTGATAAAACTGAGCTTGCAAGTTAAATTTGTGGTAAAAGTTGGTGTAACTTATAAAATCAATTGAAAATTACAGCAGAAAAAATGGGAAAATTCATATTACATCGAACAATTTAACTATAGATGCATTACCAATGCTGTGTATTGTTGTAAAGTTTAAATTGTAAACTTGATGTTTTATTCAGATTGTGGTTCATGTAATGAACTTGAGCCTATATGTGATTTACCTCTTTTTTTATTTGTTGTCACTCACTTTAACTGCATTACCCTTTTTTTTTCATTTCATTACAGGGAGATCAGACCTCTCAGTTATGATACAGGTGCGGCACAATGAAAACATTCCCTTTGGAGCAGTTTGAGGGTAATAAAAATAGTCATTGTGTGTGGTTTTTGATTGTTAATATATACCCTCCAGATATGTAATAAAATTCATTACATGTATTTATCGTTTATTTTATTTATCTTTATTTTTATTTTTATCTTTATTTTTTTGCTAATTGTAAATTGTAGCCCACAGTTAGAATTATCAACCACTGTGTAAATATGTAGTGTCTTCTACTCGCATGTATGTGCACATCAATGCTAGCTTAAAAGATTGTACAGCCATTCCAGAGCTCTCTACTTTCTGTATAAACATGTGGTAAACTTTACTGTTCTATGTATCATTTCAAAATTTCATTTTCATCGTTATTATCTAAGTTCATAATATAATAGATCAAGTACCGGTAGGTCAATTTTTGTTTATTAATACTATATTAAAGCCACAGACTAACATTGACCACAGTTTAAAAAAATGTGAGGTATCTTCCATGCTCTGTCTTTGGTAAGGTCTAAAAATGAAGTCCTGACAAAATTGTACTTCAAAGTGATGATTTTGTGCTTTAAATTAATGCAAATCTATAAGTTGACCAGATTCACCTGGGTCATTCCATGTCAAATCATCAAAGAATCTGCCGTCATCTCTCAGATTTTTGTAAAATTTTGGGAACCAATTGGGACCCATGATAAACGGCCAGAACTCAAATATTTTTGCTAACAGCCTCTTAATTAGTGAGATATGGGCTAACGAACTTTGGACTAATTAGCGCGACGTCGTGAATTCAAATGGCCGTATCTCTGAAAGTAAAGCACCTAGAGAGCTGGTTTTGGTGTCATTTTAAAGGTATTTTCATGCCCTATAAATATGTCTGGGCAACATTTTCCTACCTCCAACCGGAAAAAAGTTATCACTAAATATAAACTTCAAATTCTTCAATCGTGAATTTAAAAAAAATGTATCCTTCAAATTTCCTCAAATTCATCCCAAAGGTACCTTATGATGTCAAGAAGCTTCCACATAAGTTGTGTGATGGGCACTCCAATAGTTTCTGAGATATGAGCAATAATGGCATATAGGTTCGAAAATCAGCATTTGTAATGTATTATACATGTACAATCAGTATGTAAATTCAATTACACAGTGTTCACTAACTTGGCTCCGGCTTTCAATTTTCTCTTCAATGCAGCAACAGCAGCACTTGTTTCATTCTTGAAAATAGAATATATCCTTCCAGTTGCAGTGGTTGGTTCAACAGCAGTAAGCACCTCCTGATAGTCAATAGTGAGAGGGTCTGATGGTTCTGGACATGTTTATGATGGGGATGGTCCATGCGGATGGAGGAACTTGAAGCTCGAGTTTAGTTTGGGGGATTTTTTTTTAATTTGAAAGGTTTATGCCCAAAGGTCATATCACACCAATAAAAGATTCTGAATATCTTTCATTTTTTTGGTAAAATTAATTAATGAATATTCGGGGGGGGGGGGGGGGGGGGGTTGACCCCCAGAGATTAATGGGGTACCGCGCCGCGAAGATTTTCGACTATATTTTACATTATAGCATGCCAAAGGGTTTAATAAGGTGCTTAAGGTTTCCGAGTTATACCTCATTCAGAAAGAGCAAAGTCTGCTTCTTTCAGATAATGTATAACTCAAGATAACCAGTAGTCTGCTCTTTCAGATGAGGTATAACCCGGATAACCTGAACACGCTATTAATGTAAAACTATAGTATGAAATCTCGGGTACCCTGTAATCTCAGGGGTCCGCCCCCCCCCCCCCCTTCAGGAGATTTTTCATAAATTATATTTTTTTTTAAAACAAAAGATATTCAAATTCTGTTATGCTGGATATGATCTTTGGGTACAAGCTGTCAAATAAAAAAAAAATCCGCCAAACTAACTTGGCTTTAACCACCCACCTCATGCCCTCTCTGGTTATGTTCCATGACACAATGCAACCCTACTCAGTGGCATCATTAATCTCAGCCAATAGCTGGTTATCTTACAGTAGATTAGATGGCCAACTGTGGTTGCATCGTGTCAAGAAGCATACCCAAGAAGGCAAGTTCCTCCTCCGCATGGAACCAATCCCATCATATAACATATCGCAG
>JZLH01S0088449.1:4012-21764 GCA_001188425.1 Eucidaris tribuloides | reverse complement strand
CTACCCATGTTGACCCCGCCCATTCCCTGGACTTCCGTCAAGTTTGGTGGCTATCCACTAAGCTCAAGTAAGAACATGAGAGTTATCAATTACACCAGGCACTGAGAGCCTCTAGTTGAAAGTATGGATTCTGAGATGACAGAAAATAGTGTTTTTTCTGCCACCGAGGAATCCATAATTTCACTAGTGGTATGGAAAATTGCATGATCTATTTGTTTTATATCCTTCCAACAAAATAATAATTTAGAAAACTATACAAATGTTCTCACTTACCATAAATGTAGTCTAAGACTAAGTCTGATGTAAGAAATTAACAGTGTTGTAGTCGAGTCACGACCTTCCGAGGCCAAGACCAAGTCTGAGTCACCACCTTCCGAGGCTGAGTCCGAGTCCGAGTCACTATTGTCTGAGGCCGAGTCCAAGTCACCACTCTCTGAGACCGAGGCCGAGTCCGAGTCACCAATTTATGAAATAATGTAATATTTTAAGGCTTAATTTTACCTTTTAAAAATAAATGTACTTTGAAATCCTACAATCAATTGCACGCAATCATTCAACAATCAACCGTTCATTCAAATCAACCAATTAGGCTACTGAAATTTATCAAATTGAAAAAAAAAATCAAAAAAGTAAAGCAAAAGCTGCTGACTTTGAAGTAAACAATGTTTGATGTTTATAACTATTCTTGTCATCAGAACATTTAGCTAATGGAGGGGCATCAACTTTCACAGTGCCTGTCTTGTTGCAGTAGAACAGCGACATAGAGAAACATCGACTAACCTGATGAACTGTGTGAAAGTTACAGACTGGGTAGATTGAAGTAATCAGTGGTGAATTTTCTTAGCTTCAAGTTATATTAGTATTTCCATAATTCTTTATGGAATATTAGTTGGAAATACTTCAAAATGCATGCCAAACAAATGAGATCGGGTTTATTCTTGGATTCAATAGATTCTATAAAATCTCTCGGCCTCGACCCAAATCGCCGAGGCCACATGCTCCGAGGCCGAGGCTGAGTCCGAGTCATGGCATTACGAGGCCGAGGACTGGCAAAGTCGGCCTCGAGTCCTCCAACACTGGAAATTAATCACCTCTCTTCTAGAATTATAAGGTTCCTCCATGTTTTCACTATGTTTAGTATGTTGTCAGTTAAATGAACAAAAGTTAAAAACAAATCTGATTGATGTTCATTATTCATTTTGTTTAATTATGTAAATTTAATTGGTGTGCATGCAAGTAGATGCACTGTGTATTACATTGAAGGTAAATGACATGATTGCGGGTAGTCCTCAACTTGGGCTGAAACTACTCTAGAATCAAGTAAACTATGCAAGGATTCTCATGTGAAAATCTTGTAGTCAAACGTTGACTCATTCTGAAATAACTTCTGTCAATATCCCTTGTGGTATTGTGTGGTTCCCTATGGATCTTATTTTATCTGGCCCAGATAAAATTAAAATAGTAGTATGTTTATGCTTTATTCTCCTTAAGTAAACAAATTAGAGGCAAATCCTTCTAGCTGGGAGATCCATTCCAGCTAGTGTACAGTTGGTATATATTTCAACTGATTTGGTTCTTGAGGCATTTTCAAGTGTTCCCAATCATGTCACTAACCTTCAATGATTTTTGCATTATGCAATTACCACTTTAAGTATTTGAATCATTTACATGTATTTCCGTCATTGATTGGTTGGTTAATTGAATTGGAATTGAATTTGAAAATATTCATTGTTATTATATTGTATATTTTGTATTGTTTTATGTGTTCTGTGTGAAAATATAGAAAATGAATTGAATTGATCTTGACAAGACAAAAATATGACCTGTAGTTATATTTTGATGCATTCCTTTCAGCCAAGATAATGAGAAGCAAGGACGGGGCTTACCAACACCAGGTCCTCCTGGAGAAGACCAACGTGGCGGATCTGCATCCCATCATGGATTCTCTGAACCAGCTTAGTTCTGTGGCCTGGATCATCAACAAGCCTGTACGTGGATACCTCTCATCAGTCCATGTCATTGAAGTCCAGGTCCTAGACAATTAGGACCAGATACAGTATTGAAGACAAAAATCACCTATCTCAAGTCCATACACATCTTTGAAGTCCGTGTTCCAAACAAGACCAAATACAGTCACTAAATTCAATAAATCATCAATTCAGGTCATAAATCATATCTCTATTCAGAACATACCTTTGAAGTCCATCTTCAGGACATTTGGGATCAAATAATGTACTAAAAGCAACATGACAATAAGATCACAAAAAATAAAATACCTTTTGTCAGCCCATATCCAGGTCCAGACAATCGGGAACAAATTCAGTGTTGAAAGCAAAACAGATGTCACATTAGGATCTTAGACCTCTTCTTGACCCACATCTTGAAAATCCCATTCCAGCCAGTCAGGATTTAATAGAGAATACAATGAAGTTACACAAAAATTGCATAAAACTAAGTAGCATATTATGTGCACATGGTAATGTATTATTTGTAACTTCTTTCAACTATTGCAGTGGTTTAGAAAGTAGACATAGTATGTAATTATCATGTCTCGTTTGTTGTTTTTTGATGTTACCTTTGTTGGATTTTCTTCCAACAGGTGTTAGATACAGTGATCTCGGTCTTCAGAAATAATGGGAGCAAGGAACTGGATGTCCCCCAACCTGCATCTGTTTGCCCCCTACCTCCAAGAATTACAAGGTATACACACTCAGACACAGACAGACAGACAGACACACCCACATACACACACACACACACACACACACACACACACACACACACACACACACACACACACACACACACACACACACACACCACACACACACACACACACACACACACACACACACACACACACACACGTGTAATCACCTTCGACCGAGGACGTACAATTTTTAATGCGAGTGTATCTGTGTGTGAGTGTGTGAGTGTGTGTTTGTAACGGTAATACCGAGGACACACACGGCAATTTTTACCTATTAAATGAGGACGAAACTTCTGACAACTGCGGACGTATACATGACAGTACACAACCTCCAAATGCGGACGTTCTCTATATACCCCCGGACCCTGCTTGCTGGTTGTAATGCTGCATAAGCACATCAAGTACAACAAGATCTGAAAACGTGGACCGTCCCCCCTGGAAGGAACGTCCGCGGTTATACAGTAAAATTAATCCAAAATGTCCCCGTTTGGAGGCGATTACAAACACACACACACACACATGCACACATAAACGCAAACTCTATGATGGTATCAGTAAGCAGTCTGTGCACAGTGTGAGTCTTTCCTGTGTATCAATGATCGTATTTGCAGTATTATTTTACAGACACAGTTTAACATTGCAGTTAAAAAAATGTGAGCTACGTAATCCTCCATGCTCTGAGATCTAAAAATGGAGCACTGAAAAAAAATTGTCCTTCAAAATGATTATTTAGTGCTTTCAAAATGTGAAAATTTAACTGGTTTCACCTGTCAATTTCCTTGCATAGACTACTGTGTTATAAATCTAGACTACTTTGTACTCCACCCAGAGTAATAAGTCACTTGTGATGTTTATCCATGCATACCTTGTCAGTGGCAGCATAACTTGCCAAACTTTTGTATTATAGGATGTTTATTTGTCTGCATTTGTCTATTTAAGCCCTACTATGTAGCTCAGATATCAAAGTTTGACAATTTTTTTTAATTGAAGCTCCACAGTGTTAAATTGTGTCTTTACAAGAAAAAAATGATATCGCTAAAGTATGTGTGCAAAAAATTGCAGAATCGCCACTTGCTGATAACTTATTACTCATATCATTTGTGTTCCTACTTGTATACAAATTATTTTATTTTCTTGCTGATCCAATGTAGTGATGTCACAAGAGAAAAGTTGGCCCAAATCCATCGCGACAGAGCAGCCCTACGTAAACTACAAGCTGAGATGCATTCCTTGCGAATGGACATGCTCTATAAATTATCCATTGCCAACAAGGTTCGTGTGAAATCATCTGTGTCTTTACATGACTGAATGAAATATAAATGGAGGCTTGTAAATTTACCACTTTCCACATTCCTCCATTTTCTTGGAAGTGTGTAAATAAACTTTCACTTTTACCTACATTACTATATGAGCCATTTTTACATCATGCCATACATTAAAAATAAGCTTTAACAGTGACTTTTGAAATTGAAAAAATAGTTTTAGAAATGACTTCATAGCTAATTTCTCAAAATATACCCATTTGCATAATTGTATTGGTTGATAAATTTTTGTTCCATTCCATGAAACTTTCATATTATAAAATGACATATTTTATTTTATATAACACACAAGTAGATCCTTGTCATTTGATTGGAGGATTGTAGGTCACATGATGTTGAATAAATACTCCATTCAGCGCAGCGTGCATTTTGGTTATATTTTTGCGTGCATGTTGGTTATATTTTCTTCCCATTCCACGGTTCGCAGTGCACTACATGTATTGTACATGCACTGTCCCACTTAGCTGTGCGATGTACGTGACTTTTAAGTTTGAAGTTTAAACATAACCGTACTCGCTGCTTTAATAAGGATTTAAATATTTGGTAAAATTTAGACTAAAATGAGGAAACTGCAGAGACGTGTATACACACATACCCTGAACATGCTGAATATGTGAATAAGCCAGAAAGAGTATCAGAATATAGGCCTATGCATGGCTATATTTTTTCATACTTTACAATCCTCTAATCAAATAACAAAGATCTACTTTATAATGTTGTATAAAACAAATAATGAATGTTTTATCATTCGTTCAATAGTACAAATATTTTCATTCGTTGAAAGGTTAAACGGTCCATTCAACTCGGCTTCGCCTCGTTGAATGGAATGTTTAATCTTTCAACTCATGAAAATATTTGTACCATATATTGAACTCATAAACACATTATTTGTATACTATTGTATGTTAAGCTAAATTAAATCAGCTGTTCAAGAGGCCCACAAATGATTCAAATCTTGCATCATGTCAAACTGGAATGAATTTCTACAAATTTTTATATGTAAATTGTTTATAAGAGGGCGGGGGAGGTGTCAAGAATAACACAACTCCAAATAAGATGTTGACTTGTCTTCTCTCTACAGTTTCGGGATGAGATTATCTGGTTCCCCCACAATATGGATTTCCGTGGAAGGGTGTACCCCTGCCCCCCTCACTTCAACCATTTTGGCAGTGATGTGACAAGGAGCCTGCTGATGTTTGCCAGGGGTAGGCCTTTAGGGCCTGAGGGGTACAACTGGCTGAAAATTCACCTGGTTAACCTGACAGGTCACAAGAAAAGGTACATCACATAGAAAATTTGATATTAAAGTTGAAGTTAAAATTTCTCCAAAACAGTTGAAAGTTATAGAATACAAATAAACAAGAATCAGGTAAAAGATATATTACATTAACAACAATAACTCAAGAAACTTTAAATTAAAACTAAATTTAAAAATTAAAATTTAAAGTTACACCAAATGCACTCATGGCATCATGATGATAGCATGTGTGCAAAGTATCCATCTGCATCCAGCTACACAGCTGTGTTCAATAATGTCTTTAGTTTGAGATTGGCTACAGGCTGACACATGCCACACTGATGACTGCACATTACTTCGTGTGTCAAGAAAGATCGAACATGTTCAGTCTTTGTTAAATACCAGGTTGTCATGACAGAAATACATTGCACAAATCGTAATTTCTTATTGATTGCCATCTTGTTTTATACAGTGTATACTTGTCATAAGTCATATGGCCTCCCATATGTAATTAATGTGATATTTGGTGTTCATCCTGTCAATACATTCTAAGATTGATCTTTTGCATTCAAAGGTGCTCCGTCAGCGAGCGACTACAGTATGCAGAAGATATGATGCCTGAAATTCTGGACTCAGCAGACAGACCCTTGGATGTAAGTTTATTTTAAGATAGGAAAGAGATTATATTTGCTTTCTGAATAAGGTATGGAAAATGCAGAAAACAAATCAAATTCAAATGTGAATCTAAATTCAATGGCGGTCATTACTCATGGGTAAAGGATGAAAAATGGTAAACGAGTGATAATTTGGGCCGTTGGTGTTAGTTTGCTGTCCCAACCTAGCCCTCGCAATTTTCATTCATTGAAGACAATTTTATTTGACTATGGCACACATTTCTCATACACCCCATCCTGAGTATACTCTGGACTAGTCCTGGATAGGTTATGATACATTCCATGTACCAGTGCTTTTAAATTTCTTCATCAATTTTCAGGGCAACAAGTGGTGGCAGGAGTCAGATGAACCGTGGCAGACGTTGGCGTCATGTTTAGAGGTAGCCAGAGCAGTCGGGTCACCTGATCCAACCCAGTACATCAGTCATTTACCAATTCACCAGGTAAGTCTGTCACCACTCTCTGGTTTACAGTTAAAGTGGCCACTTTAACACAATTAATTTTTCCACACTTGGATAGTTTGGTGAAATTGTGCATGCTTTTTAATTCAGAGACAATTGAAGTACAGGACAAAAAATCACATATGGCACGACGCTGTGTCAGCAGATAGCCATGCATGCACACACTATACATACACCAATTAAACTAGAGCAGTTCAATTGTGTGCAGTGGATTTGCATGTCTCAGTGGTCTGCATTCTCCCTTCCAATTTGATTTAAACTGAAAAACCTCATGCATACAAGCACCCAATCTCATCAGAAGTTCTTAAGTTATCATGGTAACAAGACCAAATCAGATATGTATAAGCTGTTGTGACCTTTGATCTTTCAACTCCAAAATCTAATCAGTTCATCTTTGCCTTGTACAGGGAAACCCTGTTAATAACAGGTGTCCGGACTGGCGCCATTTTACCTCGTTATATAACCGGATACCGCAGCCCGGATCGTTGTATACCGTACACATAATGTAATCAACACAAAATATAACATGTATAGGACTACGGCCATTAAATCCATCTGTTTACTGCTTTTCCTACTTGTTCTGCACTAAAACTATGAACAGAAAGCTGATTATTTTTCATTTATATACTCATCCAAAGTAATAAAGAAAACTAGATCACAAAATAAAGCAAAAACCTCCACACTCGTAACTTGCGTTGAGTGCTGTGTACGGGAGGCAGGCTATGTGTGTGTGACAGGTTAGTGCAGTTATGTACACACACACACACACACACACTGTCTTGCAGATGAGTCAGGGACTTCATATATTGTGCATGGCTGCGTGGCAGGCTGAAGTGCGATGCATTCTGAAACGATTGGGCAATTTTTGTGTTGCCAAAATTTAGAATTTGGTCAGTGCACGATGCGACTTTCATTTCCTCGTTTTAACCGGGTGAATTTCTAATGTTTTTCTTTGTTAATGGGTTGAGAAAAATACCTTGCTATAAGTGAAATCTTGCAATAACCGAGCTCGTTATAAACAGTGCTTCTTTCCTTTGAACAGCACGTAAATGAAAACGGGACCGAGACAATCACCTCATTAAAAGCGGTACCTCGCTATATCCGAGCTTGTTATACCGGGGTTTCCCTGTAGTACCTACCTGACCTCATTTTCATCCTATCACTGGTTCTTGAGTTATTGTGAGAATGAGAACCGGTAACAGATGGAAGGATGGACAACACAAAAACAAGTGATTAGCTCTACATAATTATTTGCATGTTTTCATTTTGATGCTGGCATCTGAAAAAGTATTAATATATCCAGCAAATAACATTTTATACTAATAAGTACAGATTGAATAATCAAATGTTCTTTGTATCAGTAACTGATGATTTTTTGTTTTCATTACTGTACATATATGTCCACAAAATATATAACTGAGGAACAGGTGTATTTAATGTACATTATTGTATTATGATTACATTGATTATTACTTCCATTCTACCATGTGTCTGTAGGATGGTTCATGCAATGGACTACAACACTATGCAGCTCTGGGCCGTGATGTCATAGGGGCTCAACAAGTCAATCTGCATCCGTTTGATGTACCTCAGGATGTCTACAGTGGAGTTGCAAAATTGGTGTGTAACAACATTAATTCTGTGATATCCATTTTTGCCAATGAGTTCTGGAGTGGAGGGGTGTGGGTGGAGAGGTGGAGTACATGAGAAGATTTTGCAGGCACAAAACAGGAAACACTCTTTTTAAAGGGCATTTATGATTGGGAGAAGTAAAAAATGCCTAAAGAACCAAATACATTATAACAAACACGGTTAAAACAAAATTCCTCTCACAACAAAGTAAAAATTCAGGTTCCAAAATTATTATCTGTATATCTTTATATACTTTAATTGTTCAGTTGTAATGAAATGTCAATATAGCGAAAGAAAACTGCTAGTCCCTTAGGACTTCGTTATTACGGGAGTCGTCTATACTTTGAAACATTACCAGTATAATTAGAGTGTATCTTCTGGCTGTCGGGATTTGTCTGGAATTTGTTAACTTGCTGAGGAAAAAAGGTGTTTATTTACTAGTATTGAATTATTCTGGTGCCCTGATAGAAATTGATCCCATACAAAGGTATACAATATATTTGACTGTCACATGTTACTGATGATGATTGTAATAAACATTACAACAGTAATAAACATGTGACCATGAATTTCAGACAGCAGAAGCCTTGAATAGTGTACTTGATTGTAGAGAAGTTTTATTCCAAGGTAAGGACCTCTTCCAATCCTGCTAATTGCCTTTAACCTTTATTAACTAGGGGGGGCGGGGGGGGGGAAGTCAATTCTGACCCCCCCCCCCGGAACCAAATTTGCGGCACCATTTGCTGCCGGCGCAACAAATTTTTTGATACACGTCCACTAATTGACTCTTTTACTTTCAAGCTCTTGCGTATGCTTTTGAGACCGTTTAGTTCGCCGAAAATCGACGTACCGTTACCCCCACCCCCAGTTACGACGCCTGCGCAACTTTTTATATATGCATGTCAACCCAAAAATTGCTCAAAAACGTGATTTCGTGTACAAAATCAATGGAAATTGTGTTTTCAGCCAAAAATCATGAATGCATGATTGTTTTTGCTTTTACTGGTTGAAATGAATCAATTTTATGCTGTTTATGATAGCAAAAGTGTCTCCAACAAATTTCATCGAAAAAACAATAGAAAACAAAAGGTCGAAAAAACAAAAAAATACATAAGAAATTCACAAAACAATAAAATACATAAGAAATTAATTCCCATTCGGCAAATTTTTTTGTAGGTAATTGTGAGAAATGTCAGAATGAAT
Source organism: Eucidaris tribuloides (assembly GCA_001188425.1). Classification (NCBI taxonomy): domain Eukaryota; kingdom Metazoa; phylum Echinodermata; class Echinoidea; order Cidaroida; family Cidaridae; genus Eucidaris; species Eucidaris tribuloides. Next base: position 12,525 of record JZLH01S0088449.1, on the reverse strand, counting down.
ATTTTCACCCAAAATTAGTATTCTACTAGCAATTGTAAGTGAGGTATAGGTGAAAACATAATTTCATGCACTTATTTGCATAATTAATTACTTAAAAAATAGAAAAAAAAATTTTTTTTGAAAATTTTACATACAGTCGTTTACATCCGACTCTATGCGCATGCAAATTTTCGCGGCGATCGCGCGATCGGCGGCCGAGATCTGTAAAAACCTGGTCTGAAATAGCCCAGTTAAAATAGGGTTAAGAGCATTCATTCATTTAACTTGGTGCAGATTTCAAAATCTGGCCTATAATGATGATTTTTTATTTTCTGGTATCAATAATATTTGTTTATTCATTACTTGCATTTGTTTGTTTTCTTCAGGTTGAAGAGCTGAGAGTGAAGGATGCCGCTAAAGGAAATAAGATTGCCATTGCCCTTGAAGGTCATATCAAGCGGAATGTAAGTTCACCACTAGCAGTGTGTTATTCAATAAGGTTGTTGCATGATGTGGTGTTATCGATGACACATATAATAGTTTCAGATGTACCTACACTCAGAAGTGAGTTTTGCTGCTCCTCCTCTCTCCCCCCCTAAAAAAAAATTCATTGTTTTTGTTATTTGCAATGTAATTCATGAAATTTAGTTTCTTGATATTTTCACCACAAATAAACAACCACAGAACACACAAATTTAAACATTTATGCTGTCACTAGCAAAATAAACACAGATGAACAGTCTCATATGGCTAATATCTGAAAGTCTGTGACATAGCAATCTATGGGGCAAAACTGGAATGGTCGTTCATTGAATTTCACTTTTTAAAGACACTTAATAATCGTTTTGAAGTACATTTTTTTTAACCTTATCAGAGGCACTTATAGCATGAATGATTATGTACCTCAGAAATTTTAAAACTTGAAACATTTGGTAAATTTTGAAAGACTTGATTTGCTCTTACAAAAATCTCTTTGCAGGTTGTCAAACAGCCCGTAATGACGTTTGTGTACGGTGTGACGAAATACGGAAGTCGTCGTCAGATTCTGAAGCAACTGAGAGATGAGGAGGACCTGACTCCTGACGAGAGATGGTTTGCTGCCGGCTACCTCACACTCAAAGTCTTCCAGAGCCTCAGGCAGATGTTCACAAAAACGAGAGAAATTCAGGTAATTAAATAAGTAATTATGTCAATAAGTAATAGTTTGGCTCTCAATGCTGGATAAACACTACACTAAGTGCTATTTGAGCCGCTGTGAAAAAAACTTATACAGGTGGACTCGAGGCGGATTAGAGCCTAGAATTATCGCTCTGGCTATCGGGCTTCCTCGGTGGTCAAGTGGTAATGACGCCTGTCTAGTAATCAGGAGGTCGTGGGTTCAATCCCCACATGAGTCCACCTGTGTAAGGTTTTTCACAGCGGCTCATAAAGCATTTAGTTTAGTGGTCATCCAGCGTCGAAAGCTAAACTATTAAATATTAATGTTAATTGGATGACTCACACACACACACAAAAATAATGTATTCAAACTAATAATGTCTATTTGTATTGGCCACTTATCCACTCAAAAGAGTGGTCAAGATGCTGTATACATATTTCTTAAACAATGATAAATTCAAAACATTTTAAAATTAAGCCCAGCACCACCTGAAAGATGTCCTGACAGATGGGGATGGCAATGCTTCAACTGTGAGTTCTTTATCTTTTTGTGAATTTGCCCTCCAGGATTGGTTGACAGACAGTGCGTGGCTGATATCCAAGGCAGGAGACACCGTGGAGTGGGTGACTCCCCTGGGCCTCCCCATCATCCAACCCTACCACAAGAGGAGTCTCAAGCTGGTGTCCCAAGGCTCCCGCAACCTGTACCACGAAGAGAGACACAGCCAGTCAGAGTGCGTTGAATTCCTTATGAGTTTGTAGCATGGACGTATGCAGGATTTTTCAAAAAGGGAGGGGGGGTGTTCATCCATGTCTGTTCACGGCTAAATACTATGTCCAGCCAGCAGCGGAAATGTCAAAAAGTGTGTGTATGTGTTTGTGTGTTTGTGTGTTTGTGTGTGTGGTGGGGGGGGGGGTTGCCACGCTGAAAATTTTACAGCAAAATCCACCGACACAAAATTTTAATGGCCAAATCATGTCTTACGCAAAACGATTTCAGTGCTAAAAGGGGGGTGCTTTCCATGCAAAAGGTGGGTCTATGATATGTTTTGTATTGGGGGGCCTCGATTCTTAGTCTCTTGACACTCCACCCTACCCCCCCCCGACCCATGTATGCTATGGTTCTGTAGTATTTGGAATATACATGCAACCAAGTCACAGTGTACTGCAAACTGTGAGAGAAAGTGGTATTTAATTTCACTAGTTTTCAAAACACAAGTACCTACGGCAGTACAATTATGTTATGCAAGATCATATTAACATCATACATGACTTATTTGATGTATGACAACATACTTGAAACGAGTTTAATATTACAGCTCTGGAGGTACTGATTGTGGAGTGACATCTTGGGCTCCAGAGTAAGTCATTTTAATTGTGATCAGTGTTGGGAGTCGAGTCCACAAAGTACCTAGTCCCATAAATGAAACCTCTGCCATTTCATTTTACATAGGATCAACGCAAGTCAAGCCCCGAGTCACTAACTAGACTCAATCTTGGACTCGAAATCAAGCATGATAGGATGTGCCGTCAAACGCAGCTGTAAATACTTCAAATAAAAATGACAAATATAAGTCTTGACATTGATGTTGAAGTTGTTATATATGCCTGTAATTTCCATAAGACCACTTAACAACATTTCACAAAGAGTTTCACATTGAAAGATGTACATAAATTCTGATGTTGAATAGACGGAAATAATTTTTGTATGCCTCAGCAACAAAGTTGCCGGAAGGCATCAGTTTTCGGTTGTTCGTCCGTCCACGTTACGGTTCTCGTTACCTAGATATATCTGATTTGGCTCCTTACCATAATAACTGAGAACGGCCGTCAATTTTATAATACTTGGGTGAAGTATTAGTATGAGCACCAATGAATGATATGATTTTGGAGCTGAAAGATCAAAGTTTCACGGGCCTTAAATATGTTGAGTTGGCTCGGTTACCGCAATTACTGAGAAGCGCTGGCATCGGCAATTTCATGAAATTGGTAAGTTATGTATTATGATGCACATATGAATGCTTAGATTTTTGGAGCTCAAAGGTCAGAGTCAACGGGCCTAATAATAGCTGATTTGGGCTTACATGGATAATTGAGAACACGGCCAGTCAGATTATTTATGTTCTTGTTGAAAGTATGTATTATGAGGGGTGCGATATATGACTTGATTAGATTGTTGGAGGCTCAGACGGTCAACTGCGGCCTGAAATTATGTCTAGATTTATTGGATAATTACTATGTATAACTAGAGTATGAGTTATCGCGATTTTATGTAACTTGGTAGATATTTAATATAAGGCACAAATTTTACTGATTCAATTTGAGTTGAAAAGGTCAAAGGTTAGTCCAGGAGACTATGTTCATATAGCTCATTTGGTCAAGTAATTTAAAACTTGCTTTAAGTTGATTTTTACTGTAATTGGTCAATGTCATATTGTTATGTCGTTTATCTACTTTGTTGTACCATTGTTAATTGGAGCTTATTCAGATTACTATCAATTGGATGGAGTTCGATTAAGGCATGAGCCGTCGTGACTGTGTCGCAGATCGATATCTCCTAGTTGTAAATTTCTATGTGGTTTCCCAGATTACCATTAATGTAGTGTATTTGGTGAACCATAAAACAAGGAAAATTGACCTATGTGGCTTCCAGTGTCAAGTAATATGGTAGTTTTGGTCCACTTCAAGTCGTGGTCCAACTTGTACCAGATGGACTATGGTACAGTACGGATATTTTAGTGAATTTATTGTGTTAATGAAGGGAAGGTTTGCAGAGAGAATAAATTCTGCTGTTCATTTCTGTATTATCAAATTTATGATAAATAAGATCAAATGCCTGATCTCATATTTTTTATGCCTCCGCAACAAAGTTGCCGGAGGCATCATGTTTTCGGGTTGTCCGTCCGTCCGTTACCGGATCTCATTACCGCGATAACTTGAGAACCCCCAATTGGATTTTGATGTAACTAGGACCAAGTATGTACTATGAGCCACCAATGAACTGATTAAATTTTGGAGCTGAAAGGTCAAAGGTCAAAGGTCACCGGGCCTTAAATATGTCTGATTTGGGTTCGTTACCGCGATAACTTGAGAGCGGCTGGTCGGATTGTCATGTAACTTGGGTGAAGTATGTATTATGAGGCACCAATGAACTGATTAGATTTTGGAGCTGAAAGGTCAAAGGTCACCGGGCCTAAGATAGGTCTGATTTGGGCTCGTTACCGCGATAACTTGAGAACAGTTGGTTGAATTTTCATGTAACGTGGGTGAAGTATGTATTATGCAGCACCAATGAACTGATTAGATTTTGGAGTTCAAAGGTCAAAAGGTCAAAGGTCACCGGACCTGAAATATGTCTGATTTGGGCTCGTTACCGCGATAACTATAGAGCGGCTGGTCAGATTGTGATGTAACTTGGGTGAAGTATGTATTATAAAGCACCAATAAACTGATTAGATTTTGGAGCTCAAAGGTCAAAGGTCACCGGGCCTTAAATATGTATGATTTGGGGTCGTTACCGTGATTACTTGAGAGCGGCTGGTCGGTTGGATTTTCATGTAACGTGGGTGAAGTATGTATTATGAGGCACCAATAAACTGATTAGATTTTGGAGATGAAAGGTCAAAGGTCACCGGGCCTAAAATATGTCTGATTTGGGCTCGTTACCGCAATAACTTGAGAACAGCCGGTTGGATTTTCATGTAACGTGGGTGAAGTATGTATTATGAGGCACCAATAAACTGATTAGATTTTGGAGCTAAAAGGTCAAAGGTCACCGGGCCTTAAATATGTCTGATTTGGGCTCATTACTGTGATAACTTGAGTATGACTTTTCCGATTTTGATGTAACTTGAGAGAAGTATCTAATATAAGGCACCAATTTACTGATTCGATTTTGGAGTTGAAACGTCAAAGGTCACAAGGCCTCATGTCCGATTGAGATCATTGTCACGATAATTTGAGAACTGCTTATTGGATTTTGCTGTAACTTGGTCAAGGGTCACATGAGCTTATGCTTATTCATCTAATTGGTCTTGCTACCATGGTAACTTGAAGCTTTTCAAATTACATCAATTGGATGGGAGTACGGACTGCGGAGGCATACCCATCGACTGCGCGCAGTCGAACTGCTCTAGTTTCATACTTTACAATCCTCCAATCAAATGACAAAGATCTATTTTATGATGTTGTATAAAACAAATAATGAATGTTTTATCATTCGTTCAATAGTACAAATATTTTCATTCGTTGAAAGGTTAAACGGACCATTCAACTCGGCTTCGCCTCGTTGAATGGAACGTTTAATCTTTCAACGAATGAAAATATTCGTACCATTGAACTCATAAACATTCATTATTTGTATAATAAATTATGAAAAAAGTGATCTATATGACAAATTTCTCTTCAAGCCTACGTGAACATGTATGTTTAATATCCATTATGTTTCTATAAAAGTTGTTCACCAGTGGTTCTACTTGTTAGACATGGAAACATGAAAATATGACTGGAACCGTGGTTTGAACCTTTGATCCTAAGCAGGGTTATAGCTAGAAAGATTTCTGTGCCGGCCGTAGGAAGGAGTTACGCAAGCGGAGCGAGCAAAGCGAGCGTAGCGCTCCTGGGTTTCCACATAGAAAAAAGCATTTGGAAGCATTTATTTTACAAAATACATCTTCGCTGAAGTGTAATGATGTTTAAAGCTAAAAAACCCCATTTATTTAGAGATTTAAAACATTTTACAGTCATTTCAAAGCTTTTCTGTGCCGGTCAGAGGACTAATAAATTCAGCTCAGTACCGGTCGGCTTCGGTTTGTGCCGGCTACTACCGACCGGCGCCGACCGCCGTAGCTATAACCCTGATCCTAAGGGTGCTTTTATTTTGCTTCAAAATCTTATGCAATGTTGATATTGTGGGGAGTTGAAAAAAATGGGGATATTGCAAATTGTGCATCGTTTTTTTTTTTTAGCAAAAATGCTGTTAACACTATGTGTTCTCAATAGCTAATAGTGGCCTTCTGGGAGATATTCAGTGCAATGTTGGGTAAAAAACAACAACAAAAACTATGAAACAGTTACTGTTATATGTGATTGTAGATACACAATATTATCCATCAAACAAATGTATTTGTTGTGATGGTGTTTGGTAAAAAGTTTAATTAATTGTTTTTTTTGTTGAAATTGTGACCCCGTACATGTAAGTATGGTGTTATTCAATTCTCCCTTTCGCCAGTACCGCATTCAGCAGTAGATGGCGCACTTGTCCAAGATAATTTTAGACAAACAAACTTCTGGTTCCATACATAATAACATGGTCTGAGAATTCAAAAATGGAAAAGAAAAACTGATATGATTAAGATTTGTGGCATTAACTCATAACCAGGGCTCGACACTAGCACTTGCCCACTTGCCCAGGGCAAGTAAAATTTCATGTGGGGCAATTAAAATTTCAAAATGTTAAACTTTACTTGCCCAATTGGGCAAGTAAAATTGTGATAATGAAATGAGCAAAATATGTCCAAAAACAACAAAAATATGTCTAAAATTTTGTGTTCACATCTATTTCAACATTTCGTTCATTGTATTTATAAGTTTATGACTCAACTTCATAAATCACAGCTCTTGTAACCCCCAGATTTAAAAAAAATAAATGTCCAATGCTATAAAAGGCCTTGCTGTTTAAATTTAGGGAGAAATCATTTTTAATTTTTTTGTTTTCTATTTATTATCGGGCAAGTAAATTTTTCATTCGGGCAAGTAAAAATCCGAAAGTGATAACTTCACTTGCCCAAAGGGCAAGCAGGAAAAAAAGTTAGTGTGGGCCCTGTCCTAACAAAGTCTGATGCTACCTGTAAAGGTCACATGAAATCGCAAAGTAAATTTGTGACACTCTGACCTTATTTTGTAACATTACAAATTTTGTAAACGTCCCAGAATAATGTATGGGATTTACAGTAAGTTTGTCACAACAGTCAATCCACCATGCTATCTGCGCATGCGCACATTGACGTACCGGTTGGGCTATAGCATCCTCTATTACCCAACATCCTACTGGTGATAGGGGGAATTCGGTATTTGTTACAGCTTGCTCCCGTTTTTTTTTTGTCAGTTGTTCATATCATGATATCACATCTTACATATTGATTGCAATATTGTGATTTGTCGTATTCCAAAAATGCTGCTCAGTTCTTTAATGATATCAAGTGAAGAAGAACAGTCTTCAGGAAAACCATAACTGTACATAAATCTAATGAAACTTAGTATCATTATTTTAACTCTTTGTTGGTTTTCTTTGCATGTCTGCACATTGTCTTTTGTCTGGCAGAAGGGCCTTAGCATATGTTCCTGGCAGAAGGGCCTTAACAGTAAATTTTCTCTAATTTGAGAGATATTACCTTATTTGATATATGCACTTAACAAAATGACAAGAGGATCTAAAATATCACATTTCTTTGATTTTGTGTGAGAAGAGACAATGGTTTTCAAGTTAGAGACAATTTAGTGTTAAGGCCCTTCTGCCGGGAACATGTGCTTGGGCCCTTCTGCCGGACAACAGATGACATGCTCTTGCTGGTTATCTTCGCAAATCTGCAAAAACACCAAATGGCAACAGGCCAGCCTATTCTTCGTAGGATTAGCAGTGGCAAAATAAATATGTTAACAAAAGAGAGCTATGAGTCTGAAGAATCAAGTCAAAGCCTTTATATTGACTGTGGTTAGGAGGTGCATTGTCGTAGTGAGACAATTATTACAACTTATTCTTGATTCCTATCACTACAGCTTCAGATACTCTTAAATTAATTGAGCACATGGCATTTTACGTGTTAAACCTGTATGCATAAGGAGGTAAACATACTTATTGTTCCCCGAAATGTCAAATTTAGATATTTTGGTACATGGAATCAACTAACCTGTCTACGAACCACTTAACCAGTTGGAGACTAAGTGCAAGTTAACTCGTGTTGGGGTCTATGGAAAATCCATGTTATAGTGAAATCAAGTCGTCTTCTACGGGTTAACCTAAACTACCAGGGGTGGGGGCCATATGACCCCCCCCCCCCCCCCGACGAATTTCACGATTACGCTGCCGCGCGAAATTTTTTGACCGCGCCGTTCACCGGCTTTTTACTTTCAAGTCTCGTGCATCATTTAAGACCATTTTCGAAAAAATCGGACGAACCGTTATGACGCTGCGCGACTTTTCGTACATGCATGCAACTCCAAAATTGCTCAAAAACGTGATTTTGTGTACAAAATCAATGCAAATTGTGTTTTCACCCCAAAATCATAAATGTATGATTATTTTTACTTTCACTGGCTGAAATGGATTAAGTTTATGCTGTTTATGATCGCAAAAGTGTCCCCGACAAAGGTCATCA
>JZLH01S0088442.1:0-12254 GCA_001188425.1 Eucidaris tribuloides | reverse complement strand
GCAAGGAAAGTAACTTTGAAAGTTTATTTATAGAACCATTACATTCTGGCTATCATTTTGAGAGTGAGTGCATGATTTATGAAAGCATACATTTTATGAACTTGATCTGATATTTCTTTTGTTGACCTTTAATAGCTGATTGCCGCCACGGTTCTGTTCAAATTGATGGAGAGACATTTGCCGCAAAGGTAATGTTTGGATAAGAGATGATGTTGCTTTGTGTTTGAAGTATATGTAGGAGAAACTTGTGCTGAGAAATAAGCTAATTTTTTCATTAGAGTTACAGTTAGTTATATAGTGACAATGAGGGCAACTAGAAAAAGAATTACCCCAAAGTCTGAATATAGTAAGCATTCTTACTGTCTACCTGCAATCGCTAAAATATATTTTAACCTATTAGAGACTTACTTGTAGAACAAGATATCTTAGGCTTGGGTCTATTGAAAATGCATGTAATATTGAAATCAAATCATATCCAGTGCTAGAGTCAAGTCCACATGTCCCGAGTCTGAGTCCACAGTTAAATAAAACCTTGCCATTATCAGACCACTTCAAATTGGACTTGATCCTGACTCAATTACAACACTTAACATTATGAACAATACACTATGTAAATGCTGTAAAACAGGGAATACAAATATAGGACAGACTGTGCAACTTGCTGAAAGAAACACAGCTACATGCATGCAGATTGATGATCAGAGCAAACAGCTTAATGGCAGACTTAATGTATGCATTAATCCATGCATTGTTATTATTATTATTGCTTTGTCATCATTTCGGATGACAAAGACTAGAAAAGTGAACTTAATCACTGTCACCCTCTGGCATCCAGTCCCACGTAGTTTTTGCATATGGATATGTGACCACAACACCGGGTTTTCACCATTCCATAACTTCTGGAATTCATTTGCTTTCTGTTGCAGGTTGTAGATCTTCCATGCATGATTGAATCTCACAAGACGTTTGACAGGAAAACATTCTGGAAAACGGCTGACATTAGCCAGGTAAAATAAATTCAACTTGTGTTTTAACCTAGCTTTATCAGATTTTGTGATATTCAACTGTCAAAGCCCATTCATATCAACACTGGAGCGGCTTTTGTCGGATTAAAGTTGGATGTGAATGGATTTTCCATCAGTGTAATTTATCATGGTGTAGTTTTATTATGTTGGGAGTATTTTAACTGTTAATGTGTCGCTGGTGCAGTTTTGCACCACAAAGAGCACCGTGTCAATAAATGTTATAAAAATAAAAGTATGACAACATAGTAGTAGTAGTAGTAGCAGTAATCCAGGATTTAAATCCGGTTTAGTCCCCGACTACAGGGGTGGCCGGATTCACCTTGCACTCACAGATATCACCCTCACCCCCTCCCTCCACTTTACTCTATTCGGTGCATCCTCCTCCCTCAAACCAGCCCTCCTACTCTCCTCCACCACTTGCTTCTTCCATGTCTTCTTCGGTCGCCCCCTTCCCCTCTGACCAACCACCTCAAACTCAAGCGCCCTTCTCAAAACATGATCAACATCCCTCCTCAACACATGTCCATACCAACGTACTCCATTCAGCTTCACCATCTGATCCACGTAATGTATAATAATTTATTATTACACTTTTGCATATAGAGGAACAGCCCTCACAGAATCGCTTTTAAAACTGGTAGGTTTACATTGGATGTTTTCATAAAACTTCGGGATTTTATGAAAAGCGTGTATGTTTTTGGTACATCTGTGAATATGTTATGTTTTGAAATAAATAACTTCACAAAATTCATCAGAACTTCAGAAATATTCACAACAGCATAATTACAGATATATTGTTAGAAAGGGGATACTCTTATCCAAAACATTTATAGACAACTCTTTTCTCCATCATGTTTTTGAACTAGAATAAAACTGTTTGAAAAACTTCGAGTCCTTGCTCCAAAAGTTGCTTTATGTGTCCCTGTTTAAAAATGCTCAACACGTTAAAAGTTCTTCTACTTCGGGAGGTATTTAAGCTGTAGCTAAAGCTAAGAATCACCTCTTTCAAAATATAACCTTTTGTCAAAATTCATGTCTGGCATGTTTTTGGTGGTTTTGGGGTACACAGTCACATATTTTCTGTTTTATTGTCTTTTTTCTATCAATAATCTGTCCCTGATTTAGATGTTGCTATGTAGTACAGAGGATGAGCCTGTGGTACCAGAAGAACCTAAACCAGTCCCAGTCAAAAGACCTGACAAAGTGGACAAAAAATTCATTTGGAAACATGGAGGTAAGTGTTGTGACATGTTGTAGTACTGGATAGGCTGTGTAGGTGTTAGTTTTTATGAATCCATGGCAGCAGGCAGCTATAGCTTTCAGTCATTTCTTTCAACTGTTGTGTCAGCTGCAAGTGGAAAAACAGTTTTGAAGCTTGTTTGTATTTGTATTGTCTACTGCTGTTCTGTAAGCTGATCAGGGTTAATTGCCTGAATTCTCCTTCACCACAATTTCTTCTATTCCCTCAGGTCCACCCATCTCAAACTTTGAACAGTGAACAAAGTTCGAGATAAATTAGTAATTTATCAAAACATAAAGATGACTCTCCCTTATTCTACTCTGTTACTATCATTGTGTATCAGTTTTGTGACAATCATTAACATTTTGGTCCCCTATCGCTTTAAGTAATGTAACAAACACTTGACACCACCACATTTTTCACCCAGTTTGATAGTATTTATTCTCGGTGTATTTATCCATGAAATGTCCATTTCATTTCCTCTCTATAATAAAGTAACTCCTCATTAGATTGTTGAGAAAGAGAAGGTTCAGGAAGACAAGCTTAAGAAGAAGGTAAGAGTTGCTGACAATGATTTGCCAATTAATATTCTTTTTCCATAACAATTAAGTTAAAGATAATATTGCATCTTGGTATCGGTCCAGTTCAGTTAGACTTATGTCAGAATAATGGATTTGAGAAATGGACTGCTTTAAAAGCAAAGTGTAGGAAAACGATAAAGTTTGGCATGGCACCTTTGATTTAATTGTTTTTAGTGATCGTTTTTGAAGTGCAGGCGTTCTTTTTTCCAGGGCTTTATTTTTACCACCAACTACATATATTGGTAGGGCAGGCAGCTCAGATTTCTTTTTCTTTTTCTGAGTAGAATAGGAAACATTGTTGAAAAGGAAGCAAATAAATCAACATTTGTGAAGGTATTGGGACAAACTATCACATTCAGGGCAATCTGGATAAGGGATGTAGTATCTTTCAAAGCCGAAGCTGAGGAAATAGCGATTAATCACAGAGAGGAACGATAGTTTGTCCATCACCTGAAAACAGCGTGGAATATTTGCTTCATATTTCCACTATGCATATGAAAAAAGGATAACACGAGAAGAAAACTACTGTTTACTTCTCTACAAGAGTATGTTTTGATTCATGCATTGTGGAATTATGGACGGAGGAGATCATCAAAACCAAAAATACTATCACTTCAACTGCAATACACTTTCATTTCATGGGTTCTCAAAAATATTGATAATGCATTGTGACTCTATCAACTGAAGAGTTCAAAAGTAATATGACAGAGGGTACAACACATTTTCGTTTCATCCGTAATAAAATATATTGATAACATGTTGGGACTCTGACTATAGATACACAAAAGTATCACCACCAGGCACCAATGAACTTTTGTTCTCGGGTGATTGATGAGCAAAACTACTATCTCGTAATAAACTCTTTACCAATCCTACAGCAAGATTCTTAACCCATTGGAGACCAAGTATGAGTTAACTTGTGTTGGTGTCTATGGAAAATGCGTGTTATAGTGAAATCAAATCATCTCCAATGGGCTAAGTACAGTGGACTCTCGTTATAATGAACGCTGATATAATGAAATCTCATTATAACTAACAAATTTCCCATCCCCAAACCTGAAATATTCTTTGTATCTTATTGTTTTTGCAACCCTGATATATCAAAATTTCACTATAACAAAGTAATTACCCTGGTCCCAAGAAGATAATTATAATGAGAGTGCCCTGTATGTGGAATATGATGCCTTTTATATATACAGCCCATATGCCTTACTTCATGACTTTTGTAGTACATTGAGGCCCCAGACGTTGAAGAAGAGGTGAAGAGACTGTTACGGATGGACAGCACGGCCATCAAGATTCGATGGGAGGTGTTGGCTGAAGAAGATATCAAAGATGATAAGGCTGATAGCATGGGGTCACCTGTCAATGGTGAGATTCTGGGACAGTGGGTGATTTCAAGTTCGGTGTTGAAATCTGGTGTTGGTGTTGTAACAACACTAACACTGGCTAGAACACCGAACTTGAAATCAGTTCTGGTGTCAGGTTGACATACTTCATGTAGTCGGTATTGAAGCTGGTGTTGAATATCGTCTGCTGAACTGAGTACTATAGTTGGTGTTGATGATTTACGTGTAATTTTCCCATTCATCAACACCAAACCTTACGGATTAGGAAATTCAGGATTTCAAGTTCGGTGTTGGTGTTGGCTATGGAGAAAGCTTCACCGTGCGATGCAAAACGCCGAAACTACCTATTCCCTTTAAAAATTTACATAATTAGTCAAACTGATATTTATCTTCCATATGGGAATGGAGAAAAGTAACTTGCCTTTAAATTCATTCTGGCATTTTTCTGGCAGGCAGTATTGATTTGGTGTCATGTTTGTAACATTTGTCCATTTTTTGTGGCCATCAGCGTAACTTTCAGCCAACACCATGAATTGCTTGTGATGTCACTCGGTGTTGTGCAATCGATAGTGCAATCGGTATCATCTGCTTAAACCGAGCTCGGTGTTGGAGCTTGGTTTAGCAGACAATTTTATTTCCTCAACACCAACACCGAACTTAAAATCACCCATTGTGATGTCAGTAAAGATAAACACGAGTACTGGTTGATGATGAAAAGTCTTTCATCAGAGTTCCCTGTTTCGCTGTTTTCCGGTTGAAAGCATATTACACTTTCATTGTAAGATGGGAAAAGTTTACTTCAAATACTTGTACGATTGGCAGTTTATACAGGTGAATTTTTCATCTCTATCCCTGGCATTGCAGTATTTACAAGTAATGTTTTCCCACGTATAGATTTCTGTGTTATTACCTTATCAAGATAATGATTTGTGTTGACAATTTGTTAAATAGAAGGGTTCTATTGTTTTCAACTACTCTCATCTGTACTAATTTACTCATTCAACAAATTAAAAAGTTCATAGCAAACAATGACCTATACCAATATATACCATATATAAAAGACACAAAAGCATATTACATAAAAGAACAGTAATATTACAGACGAAAATGAGGATAAATTTTCAAAAATGAGTGGGAATCAAATTAAAGATTAAATAAATCTTGGTGAGCTTGATCCCATGTTTACTAGTGAAAACAATAAAGGAATGTACGTAAATGTACATCTGTTCAAAGATGGTTTGAAAACATTTAAAATCAAAATCTTTTTCTGCAAGTACTCAATCCTATCTTTAATGATGTCAGTAAGTATTGAAAACTATAGGATAGTAAGAGCTTACTTGTCAATTGCTAAAATTTGGGTTAAAATGATGTCATTAATAGTGTCAGAAATTCTCAAAATTGTAGGATAGTATGGACCAACTAGTCAATGGTGAGATTGTGGGTAAGAATGATGTCATTAATGATGTGAAAAATTCTCAAAATGATAAGATAGTGTACACCAATCTGTTTGAAGAACACTGTACTGTTTCATCCACCATAGGTGGGGGGGCATCCAAGGCAGGGCTACCACTCAAAATTTTGATTTCCCCCTACGCCGCATGCGTATTTTCCCCTACGGACACCACTTTTCCCCTACGCCTAATTAACCATATTTTCCCATATGAACCTATGTTTTCTCCTACAAAATCGACTTTTTTCCTACGAAGGTATGTTTTTCCCTTAAAAAATAACCTTAGAAATGCAAAATTTCTTCGGCGGAGATGGACGAAATGGGCGAATATAATCAGATTTCCTTGGAAAAATTACGAATATTTCTGAAAATTGTCAAAACCCCCTACATCCCCTACAAATCATCAAAACCCCCTACGTTTCCCCTACGGAAGGTCACTTTCCCCGTAGGTATCCCCTACAACCTACGCATGGCCAAAATCCCCCACGGTAGGGGATTTCCCCTACGAGTGGCAGCCTTGATCCAAGGCCAGGGCTGGACATTAGCACCCGCTTGCACGCCCATGGCAGGTGATTCTGGCCTCAGGCAGGTAAAATACATGTAAGAAGTTACCTGACTGGCTAGGGGGTAAAATTTTTGCAGATGTTGAGTCTATGTTGTATTTGGGCAGTTCATTTCAGGCAGGTAATTTTTCGAAAGTGAACCTGCCGGACTGGCTAGTACAAAAATATGCCAAGATCCAGGCCTGTCCAAGACCATGACAAAAGATGGTCATTTTAATTGATGCAATGCTTCAGGTCAAAGACAGCTTTAAACAGGGACTATTGCATCAGCTTTTGTTATGCTTTCACTCACTTTAGTGGTAGCTGTAGGTCTTATTTTTACTTATTTTTCATTAAAAAAGGTGATATTCTGCAGACGATGTTTGGTGACGTCAGCAGTTCGGATGAAAACGACGACGAGGACATGGACATCAACATAGAGGACATCGAGGAAGGAAACCGGAGAGAGCCCTCGTGTGTTGATGGAGGGAGAGGACTCCAAGATGACGGAAGCCGACGACGAGATGGAGGAAGACGAGGAGGAGGAGGAACTCGACGACGATGAGGCCGATGCCGATGGTAGACAACAAGAAAGTGAGTTCATTTTCATTCATTTATTATTCATTCCAGTTTCAATTAAAAAAAAAACATACTAGGTACATACATGCATTAAAGACACAGGCTAACTTTGTCGAGTTTCAAATTGAAAAATTGTCAAACTTTGATATCTGAGCTACATAGTAATGCTTAAATAGACAAACATCCTGAAGACAAAAATTTGGCAAGTTATACTGCCACTGACAAGGCATGGATAAACGCCACATGTGACTTACAACTCCGATGGAGTACAAAGTAGTCTACTTTATAACGCAGTAGTCTGTGGGAGGAAATGAACAGGTGAACACGGTCAAACTGAGTACTCAGATTTTCACATTTTCAATGCATTAATCATCATCTTGAAGGACAATTTTTTTTCACGGCTTCATTTCTAGATCTTATCAAAGACATGAAGGATTATGCAACTCACATTTTATAAACTGTGGACATTTTAAAATTGTGTCTTTAATATCAGTATACAATCAAAACTTCATCATCAACAATATGTTCAATATGATGACTTAAATAGCCTTACTACAATGAGTGTGACATGAAAAAGGAACTCGGAAAAAGGGACGGGCCTTGTAAAAATAAGTTCTCTAGAAATTTATACGAAGTTGGGCAGTAAATGTATTATAATATAACATACAAATAAAAGCACAACACAACATAATAAAAAAAATAAATAAAATTGGAAACTATTTCAGATGTTAAACTCATCGAAATGTGTGTTTCTTCTTTCGTCAGATGAGCTTGCCAAACGACTGACAGAGGTCCAACAAGACCTGATGGAACTGGAAGGAAAGAAGAAATCGCTGGAGGAGTCTGTGGCCGCTGTAGATAATGCCATGCTGAAGGTAAATAGTGGATGTATCATAGTCATTGGCATTCTGTAGATTGATGATGGTGAAGATGATAGTGGTGGTGGTGGTGACGTTGGTGGTGGTAGTGGTGGTGGTGGTGGTTGTGGTGGTGGTGGTAGTGGTGGTGGTGGTGGTGGTGGTGGTGGTGGTTGTGGTGGTGGTATAGGTGATGGTGGTGGTGATGGTGGTGATGGTGGTGGCGGTAGTGGAGGTATAGGTGGTGGTGGTGTAGGTGGTGGTGGTGGTATAGGTGGTGGAGTATTGATATTGTTGTGGTGTAGTAGTGGTGGTGGTGGTGATTACGATGATGATGATGATGATGATGATGATGACAATGTTATGTGATTTTCACAATATTAACTATTTGATTTCTACTTCACAGCAACGTTTCCAGTCACAGTTGGAGGAATTATTGTCAGAGATGAAAAAGAAGCAAGAGGAAGTGAGTAAACACCATTAATTCAGCTTCCTACACACCGAAGGTGGGCGGGAAGAAGGCATCATGTTTTACCTTTTTCCGTCCACATACTTGTTAGTCCTTGTGTGCGTGCGTCTGTCTGTTCATCCCTCCATTCGTTACTGGTTCTCGTTACCATGATAATGTAAGAACTACTTATCAGAGTTTAATGAAACTGAGGTCAATTATTATTAATGTATCGATCAATGGATTAGATTACGAAGTTGAAAGGTCCAACTTTTTTTGTTTTTTTTAATCCTTTTATTCAAATATATAGAATACTCAAGAATGGCTGATTGGCTTATTCTGAAACTTGGATCAAGTATTATTTTATTTGGTACATACATTCATGAGGCATTACAATTTAATTTGAAATTGATGCGGTAGTTCGGAGGCATACCCATCGACTACGATGCAGATGAACTGCTGCAGATTTTTTTTGAAATCATATATTTAACTAACAAAAGAAACAAAGCAATACATGATAAATTGTTCATGTGACAAAAAAAATAATTTTTTGATTGAAAATAAAAGTTTTAAGTGTTTTTAATGATAGATTGATGTGAATTCTATCAAAGCCAAAAACCCTCCTCCCCATTATTGGGTAATGTGTTGGTTGATTTGTTTAAAAAATATAGAGAGAGAGAGAGATTTTATAAAAATGTGACTAATTTTAAAAATAAGATTTTATTCTTCTTTTTTTTTTTCAAATCACTTAACCTTGTTTCTTTTTTTGGTTACCTCCTTTACAGGTGGAAACACTACAAGTAATAGTAGGCAACAGATGATGAAGCATCCGGCGATATATTTGGAGATATAACAACCTCAAGGACTGATCAAGTTGCCGCTTGAACTAGATAGCATCATATTGGAGCGTTTCACACGGTGGCCAAGTCATAATTGGAATCACGATTGGATTGCAATCGCAGTAGTTGGAATTACTGACCTTGCACATGAGAAGAAATCCTTCTTGGACATTGCGATTAGAATTCAGAATTCTAGTTACGAGGCCTGACCGTAGCCTTTTGACAAGGCCCTTTCACTGTATGGGCGAGTGAAGCAAGCCCAGCGTGAAGGCCTTTTGAGATCTGCCTTGCATCCTTATGTTTGATCTTTGTTACCAATATCCATTCCAGTTTGGTAGCAAAAATCGGCCAATCTGCATGTCTGTCTACTCCGTACTAAATGATAAATATGCAATCATACTGGGACGATATTCGTGTAGACTGTTGCTGTAATACAAGTCGATCTGGACGTGTTCACTATTTCAGTAGGTGAAATGATTTTTGCGCATAGATTTTAACGGGCCAAATCAGATCTCATAAAACAAAATCCAACCAAATACTGCAGAACTTACTCTAAACAAAAAAGTGTATTAATCGGGTATTTAATGGAATTTGTTTTGTAGTCGCCAGTATTGACAGAAAATTATTTGGACCCACCCAATAGTCATCAATGCCAAGACAGATGTGGGTACCGCGTAAGTTCATTGGTTGGCGACTGGAGCAGACATCGGTTTTTCCCGTGGTCATGAATAATAATTACAGTGCACTCTCGTTATAAAGAAGTCTTTGAGTCCCATGAAATTTTTTCAAATTATAACAAATTTCTTTATATTATGGTTACAAAACAATAGAATACAAAGGAAATACAAGATATGAGACCAGAGATTTTACTTCTTTGCAATGAAATTTCGTTATATCAGTGTTCTTTATAACGAGAGTGCACTGTACTTTTTGAATGCAGGGCAGATCTCAAAAGGCCCTTGCGCTACCGTGGTCAGCTGGGCTCGCTTTGTGAGCCCATACAGCAAGAGGGCCACATCAAAATACTATATCAATCACAGTTGTGGACACACAGGGCATGTGTACACACGAACATGAGTGTATTGTAATGCATGGAAATGGATGACAGGTCACATATACTTTGCCTCCCAAATTGTTTAGAGGTCAATCTGTTCACATGAGGGAAAAGCGACATGATTTGGGAGAATTTTGATTAGGAAACACCTCTGGAGCAGGATTTCAATTGCATTTATGATTCAAGTTTGCATTCACATGGGTAAAAATACTGTAACTACAGTTACAAGAGATTGCTTTGGCCCTCGTGTGAAAACGATGTAAAACCCTGTGCCATGTTTTATCACCATCTCTAAACATTTGATGCTGGGTTTTTTTTTTTTGTAAGGAGCATGTGATTTCAGAAGTGTGTTTGTACACGTCTTAATTTAATATAAAAGTCATTCTCCACTGATTGCAAAAAAATAATTTTGAACTAGCAGGCGACTTGGGACCAGCAGTTTTCTTTCCTTGTATTGATATTTTTTATAACTAAACAGTTAAAAGTATATAAAGATATGTTGATAACTGGGGGCTGAATTTTCGCTTTGTTGTGATACGAATTTTGTTCTGTGTTCGTTATAACGGGAGTGCACTGTAGAGCTAAAATTCAGTGATTATCAGACAAGTCTACAGGTAACTCCCGTTATAACCAAGTCCTCGGAACCAGCAGTTTTCTTTCGTTGTATTGAAATTTTGTTATAACCAAACAGTTAAAGGCAAGGTCCACCATGACATCAAGTTGGTTTGAATAAAAGCAGAGAAATAAGAGAATAATATTAATGACAGTTTGGCGAAAATCTGCCAAGGAATAGGGGAGTTATGACGTTTCGAAGTTTTAGTTTTGTGACGTCACATACGAGCAGCTCCCTATATGTCATGTAATATCAATTTCTTGAACTGCTTTTTATTGGTTCATGATAATTGAATGTTTTGGGGTTTTTTTTCATAGAAGCATGTATAAAATACTGTTTATTATATATTGAATGCACATGTAAAATCATTTTCAATTTCCTGAGAAAATGGCACTTCGTGGAATTTATATTACATGACAATGGGGGAGCTGCTCACATGTGACATCACAAATTTAAAACTTTAGAAAGTCATAACTCTCTAATATTCTTTGATGATTTTTCGCCAAACATTCATTAATGGGTTCTATCATTTTTCTGCTTTTATTACAATCAACTTGACATCAGGGTGAACCTTGCCTTTAAAGTATATAAAGATATGCAAATAATAATTTTGGAACCTGAATTTTACTTTGTTGTAACAGTTGGATTCAGTTGGTATAAGGTGTTGATATATTAAGTATATTAAGTATATTCAGTGAATACAGTAGACTCTTGTCATAACAAACTTCTTGGAACCAGGACAATTACTTTGTGATATCGAAAGTTTGTTACATGTATATCAGTGTTGCAAAAATGATAAAATACAAAGAAAATATCAACTTTTGGACCAGACGAATGTGTTTGTTATATCAAGATTTTGTTACACTGTATTTAGTAAAATCTGTTTGTCTGTGATGCTTGTTGTAGTGTAAAATTCCTGTGACGTGTTTTGAAGATCTTCTATTAACAAATTCTTTCACTGAATTCTAGTGTTACTTCAAAATCAACTTGTAATTAAGGGTGGAATTTGTTTGTTTAAACTTCTTATACATGTATATAGATATACACACTCACACAATATAGCCTTGACACAAATCTTAGCTAAAGTAGCAAAGCTAGTTGCCTGTCTTTATTTCATGTACAAGTTCAGGAGGAAGAAGAAATAGATCTATGATGACAATATTTACAAACAATTTCAACAATTATTACATACAAGTTGTACATGATTCTACCACAAAGAGAAAAATAGATGGAAGACAAACAGATATAATTATCACATATGTTTATCCTCATTTAACCGTAATACCAAACTATTTCCAGTTGCAGTTTTCAAACCAAAACCTATTACATACAAGTGGCAGGAGAGAGGTTTACAATCATATTTTTAAAAAAAAAAATTTCTAAAGGCAGTGGTTAACATAGTGTAAACCCCATTTTAAAAATTGATTGTCTGGCATGCGTCCAAGTCAACTTTTGTACATCACGAGAAATCAACTAATCACTGGTATTACTAGATAGCACTGTGTATTCTAGATCCACCATATTGGGACAGATTTCCAGCTGTATATTACGAATACAATCACTGAAGGTACAATGTCTATGCACCCTTACATATGCGTAGTAGTTCGTTAAAAACTTGTCTAAGTAGTGAATATAATTATATGCTGTATGTTTAGTGGTGTTATGATTTTTAGCTCA
>JZLH01S0088441.1:42271-55600 GCA_001188425.1 Eucidaris tribuloides | reverse complement strand
TTAGTACATGACGGTACAAAACAAAGATTTTTTTCATATATACCGCATCTTCTTTCACGCCGAGCAAAAATGAAAACACAAAAGGTGTCGGGGATGACAGGTTTTGGAAGAGCAGAGCACAGGTGCGGTAAATAAGCAGCGTGAATTTTTTTGTTCTAAATGTCACACGGACTCGTGGGGTGACTGCAGTGAGTGATACAATGTGTTATCTAAACAGAGCAGTACATGTCGCACACATGTAGGTACGACGTGAAGACAAGAGGAGTTTTTAATCGTGTGCAGGGTGTTCAAAAATCTTAAATAATAATTACAAGCACTACAATCATGATGACAAAATGAAGGGGTAACTATTTAAAGTACATGTAATTAATGTAATTGCTCATATGACTGAAAATGAATAGAACAGATTGATGGAAGATATGCATAATATGTTGAGATAAATATATTTTCATGATATTTAAATAATACACTTTTTGAAATAAAGATGGAGAAAGTCCAAAATCTGATCACTTTGCAAAAATCTATTTTTAAGCACCACATCCAAGTTTGATTTTTAAAAACAAGTCAAGGCAGGACCAGCCAAATGTAATAAAGAGTGAAAAGATTACACAAATGTGCAGAGGATGCCTAACCTGCTCCCAGAATTAGCTTAGATTAGGAGAACGGTGGGCCTGAAAAACAGGGAGAAGTTGCTTCACCTTGGAACGACGGGGCAACCCCGCTGCGGCTAGCATCACCCCGACTCAAGGTGTGAATGAGGCTGGCTGGGTGCCGCATACCAGCCCCGTAACCCTACACGGTCTCCCCACTGGGAAACACTGCCCACTTTCTGTCTTTCGACTAGGCAACGTGGACCAAAACTCAATTTGACGACGAGCGGGACTCACCGCTGTTTTGTTTATTGGGCGGCGAATCAAGACGCACAGTCGTGCTAATGCGGCAGCCGTGGTCAACAACACCCGTCCCGTTAAAGAAAATATAGGAAATGAAAAAAAGAAAAGAAGAAACTTCTTAAAGAAATAGATTTGCACCAACATGCCAGGAGATTTTGCCAAAATTGAGGCATGTGAAACAATTTCGCACATTTAGGGGCGCGTACGCCTGTGTCAATATCGCAGGAATGTTGCGGATATGTACGGTACAATTGTATTATCCAGTACTAATGATGTGGGACCTCACAAGAATAATTCAGAGAATTCTTCTCCATATGCAGATATGTCTCTTTCAATAATACTAATCGAATGGATATATTGTGACTTATGGAGATAGGAGTGCATGACAAACATGATGAGGTGTTGCCAATTTGATGCATCACAATGGTAATGGTACAATAGCGAACTGACAATTCGTGTCAGTGTCCACAAAACTTTGCACGTTTTACAACTGATTAGGCCTACATGTTCAACTTCACTTTTTTTTTTGCTGAATATTTCATTCAGAAAACACTGTACAGTATCAGGAAAGTTTTGCCAGCACTTGGTTGAAAACCATCTTAAAATTGTACCATACACCGATCACTAATCAAACCCGTTATGAAACAAATTGTAGTACACATAATTACATGTCCTGCTAAAAGTGCAGAACAGCAGATCATTGGGATACAGCAACTACTGCAAATCTGGGAAAGTACAAATGCATGGTGTCTACTGCCTCACCTGCCCAAATGAAATTAATCAAGAAATATCTGTATGCAAATGAAAACTACATAACCACTGGAATTCCATGCATGCAGATCTACTGCGCTGTGCCTGTGCCATTCAAAGGCATTGCCCTGCCATTAACCCGTCGGAGACGTTTTGATTTCACTATAACGAGCATTTTCCATAGACCCCAACACAAGATAACTCATACTTAGTCTCCAACGGGTTAACATCAGCGAGTGTGGGGTGCTTCACTCCATTATCACCTTGGTTCATTTCGTAATTGGCACTAATCACGAAGCGTCAGTTTTCCAAGGGATGATCCCCAACTCCGCCCTGATTAATTCAATTAGTGTTGTTTTCCACTTTGAGCCAAACTGACGGACAAGGTGACACATGTTCTGTATACAGTGCTTGCTGCAAATGTGAGTTGTTGCTCTCCCTGCTGGTATTACAGAATTCTGAATATGACCATGAATGATATACATGTACATGTATAGGCTTCTAATTTACTTCTCACATGAAACTGTCCCATAAGATAAGGGTTCACAAGGACATGGGGGAATGGGACACAGGTTTCAACCATTTTGTTTTCATTGAACTTCTCCTTTTTAAAGATTGTTTGCAATTATAATGAAGTAATGTTTTCATATGCAAATACATAAAACTTCTCTTTAGTACCTTGATTTTTAATTTTTTGTTGCCATACCCCAAGATACTCAACCTCCACTCCTCAAGCGGGGTTGCCGAGTGAATCTACCAAAAAATGAGCCTCAGTCCCTAACTCCTTCCCCATCTCAACACAACACACACCTGAGTGTATAAAACAGCAAAAAACTTGAAATGACCCATGTTATGGTGCGCAATGATTGTATGCTGCAATGTTCAAGTTTTCAGACATGATATCTGTCCTGGTTTAGTGTTTATGATGGGGGAAGACGGGTGGTTTATGTACTTCAGTGATGTGAATAGAATGTTTGGTAATTTTCTCCTTAATCTATGATTTGTATTCTGAATTTGTATGCCAAAATTGCTTAATGAAATTTGTACTCTGTACATGTTTCTCATTTATCTAACTCGGCGCACAGAAGTACATTCCTTTTCCTGTACCGAGTGCACTCTACGTGGATGTGTTAAACATTTCTTCCTGAATGCAGATACGTGCCAATAAAAATTGTCGCAACTACCGGCTCATCCCTCACAACTGTCTATCTCATTATCACTTATATGAAGATGAGCGTAATGTACCGAGACAAGTCTGCCAAGATCTTTTTTTTCCCTTTCCCCTGCTTCATTCATAATGATGAATATCCGTTCAAATATTGATAAACCTTGTCTTACATTTCCAAGTTCTCTCTATTGCACTGTTCCATCGCACGGCTCTACATCTTTTAAGGAAGTGTCAAGTCGGGAAGTGTAATGACGAGGTGATAATACCGCACATTTGAGCGCGTTTTCCATCAATCATTACAAGTACATTAAAATCCCAGCAGAGATAGATAATGTGCAATGTACTGGTACATACATGTCGTTAGCAATCATTTCACCTAACCACTCAACTCTTCATTGACTTTTTAATTGCGCATGCTTAATGTGATAGGGATGTAGTGCTTCTACCCATTTTGATTGACAGGGTTATAAATATTGCATTAAAATCTTGATTAGCGCCGACAGCCGAGCCGATAGATACATTGACGGTAGCCGTGGGCAGCTTTTACGTAACTGTTAACATGAGGTGAGCGGTCAATAAAAAGCAGGCAAGGTTAATGTGTCAATATCCACAGCACATGGTCACTCTGGGCAGCGGCGGCCTCGGCACTACTGGTTGACAACGGCAGCTGGGCCTGGCCTGGCTTGAAAAGGTGTGAAAATGTGGCACCTCTGAATGGGGGTCCACTGGAGTGGTGAGGCCGATTGCTTAACTACACAAATAAACACGCAAACACATGCAGAACAATGTAGCACAAGCACATTTAGTCCATCATGGGGTATGTTCACACATTGACATGGATATTGGACATAGACAAAGACACATTGAAATACAGACACACACACAAACGTAGACACAAGCACACAGAGACAAGAAACACTCTATATACACATTCACATACAAACACACAACACCACACATATACACTAAGTAGCAGAAAAAGATTGAGAGATGCTTCCTGCAAACATACGCAATGATTATGGCTTTGTTACAATTTAAAGTTCCACAATCAAGAACAAAATGGCACAAACATTTAACTGAACAAAAAAATGTTTAAAGGAGACATTTATAGAAGAACCATAAATATGATGATATACATATCTACAGAGAGCTTATAAGCCGTACAATGAACTTGAATGTCATTCAATCAATATAACCCTTTCCATAAAAGCGAAATCTTAGGGTGAAAACAATCACCCCACCTCGGGACAAACTAATTTGCTCGTTTGCTGTCCGAAAACGGCCTTTAGCTGTGACGTAAGATGACGGTTCTGTGACTTGCGGCAACTTTCGGTACGTAGCTCTATGCGTATTGGCTGGAAAGACAACGGCCTGAATTGTGTGTTATGTCTCTTACTAAAGAATAAAAGATAGGCCTATATCATTCGTTTGCAATTTAACGTCTCAATTATTTCCAACTTAATGTTTCTACATGTTCTACTACGAAATTTTCATTTGTTTGGAGGAAAAGAACGCTGAAAGGGGGAAAGGACCGCCTCGAAAGGTGTTACTACGGCTGTATTTATTGCGCTACTTCTTGGAGGTCTGTGTCCGAGTCGGCCCGGCGATTTGCACTTTTGACATTATCAGCGGAGACTTTACTCTTTCCACCATGGAAGAATGCAGTTGATATACATGTAATTAAGATCATTACGAATATCATATAATAAGAAAATAGTACCAATCAGGCCTGCCGAAAACTTCGTATCATTCCAGACGAGCTGGAATATGGAGTCGTGGCGATTCTGCTGGTTACGATTCATTCGCGCGAGTAATGCAGTTTGGGCGGTAATAAGGCTCTTTAACCAGCCTGAGTAGCTGCTCGGGCTGGCAGCAATGAGCCGGCCACCAGCGGGCTTGGCTCAGACAGCGCGGGCCTGTGTTCTATGCAGATCAATGCTGGTGGATTTACATTACCTGCGCGTCAGTTCAACAAAGCCAAAACGAAAAGTAGTTAGATCTAAAATGACACGTGGCAGTTTGACTTAGACTCTTTTATGTCAGAGGAAATTCTACCTCGGAAACCTGGAGTTCTACAATAAGTAATCGTTAGTCTTAGTTCTCGGAACAATTTTTTAAGTTCAGGGTTTTGGTTGGGGTTGTTTTCAGCTATTTCCATGAAGTAGGGGCTACAGCTCTCGCCACACGTGGTGGAGTTAAACACGAATTTTGGAGATTGCCCATTTCCGTGCCAATAATGACATAAATCAGGAATATGTTTTACCACGAAGAGAACAAATGTATGTCAGACATTAACAATTAATACAATATTAAGCCGTTTTGAGAGTATGGAGGCGACACACACTCTATGAACTGTTATGCGTTATCCGCAGTCCGTCGGCGTGAGCTTGCGTGTAGGCGTATACCCGGGTGTGACGTCACACAAAAAGGCCCTTTCCTGTAGCCGGTTTTCGGAGATGGGAGAGGTCAATTTATCTGCAATTTTATTTCATATAACGCCGACAGCTGACACACATTTCATGCATGGTTAGCTGGCATTAAATGTTTAGATAACTCATTAAATTATAAAGTAAACTAAATTTGTTGAATTTTATTTCCTATGAATATGCAACCTTTAAAGGTTCACAACTGCCTGCCATACAACAGCGTTGATTGCATAATAGAAATATTGAATGTCGATTTTCTCTTTGGCAACCTGTTCCTGTGGCATGCATTCAATCACGAACAAATCACATGTTTCAGACTTTAATTTCTCGAGCTAGGTGTGTTTTGAAAAAAAACTAATTTCTTTAGTTTTGTTTGGGGCATCAAAACTGGACGCTAGTATTAACCGATAAAAGGGTATTGTGTATCTATTCCGGCAGTGTAATTAAACACTTTTTGTATGGGGTAATTTCTGTGACAAATGGACATAGACACTATAGATTCATTGAATGTATGTCTGTATCCACGTGTGACCTGGAAAACTTAGGTAAGTGATGAATATATTCTTATTGAGTACAGTAACTGTTTCTCTCGTTATAGGAAACAGGAGACTGATTACAATTTTATGCACGCAAAAGACAAGAAGAGGTAAATGACTTTGCAACAAAAGAACACCTGCAGGAATGTAAGCAGGACAGTGATCTATCTCAACTAAAATGTCAGTAAATCAAGAATAAATTTCTTGCTGCATATTAACCACGCTTAATCATACTTCTTGGGAATAAGATTCAGAGTTTGGCAGTTCTTCCTAAACTGATTCTATAGCCCTTCATTTTCCATAGTTCTCCAAAATTTGCGCATATTAAATTCTGTTGGCTATACAGAAATTCGATTTATTTTTTTCTTTATTGATGCACTGATTTTTCTGGTAATTTAAAATTTATCCTAATGTTAAAATTGTCTGCCCACTGCCTTCAACCACAGTACAATTAGAGCGCACTGACAAAATAATGATCGAGACTACTTTCATGAAAATAAGTATCATTGATTGAGATGATTTACTTAAAACAATAAATATTTTCTTATCAAAGTGTAAAATACAACATAAAAAGCCAAGAACTACAAAACAGCATATCACAGACAAATAATAGATGAGCATTTGGCATATTACTGAAATCTAGCAACGTTTAATCAACATAACAAATTATATTTATCTGGTGTTTGGATTAAAGTGGTAACGTTAATGTAGCATTTGCAGATATTTGTATAGAAAACTGGAATGATCTGTTTTTTTTTTGTGTGAAAGTGGCTAAGGTAGTGAAACACACAGATTAGAAGAAACAACAAGTGTGTCCACCATGTTGGCTGTATAACAAGCAGTTATAAATATACAGCCCGCCCCACACTATTTGAGGCATATTTCTAGGGGGCATAGTTTTGATGAAAGGTCTCTTCTCCTCCCTTCGGTTGTTTGCCGATTGCGCCACAATCAAAAGACTCGCTTTAATATACGACTGCGGGAGCACAATGGTGGCATGACAAGACGCGACGTCATTTGCCATTCATGAAAAATCTCGCGCCCATAGTCTTCGGCGTGTGTACACAGCCAGTGCTGCTAGCAGCTCCATTAAGAAAAGCAAAGGGAGAGAGATGAGGAGGAAGAAAATACTCTCTGATGCAACTTCAAACACACTTCAGTTGCTTGCCAATAGAAGCGACATGTTGCCCGCTACAAACGTACTTACACCACGGTATTATACTTAACACTGCACGGTTATTCCTCTTTCTTCTTCTCGCATTCATTCTCTTCATAAGTCTTGGTGTTTTTTTCTCGGACTCACAGGTAACATGAGGGTATATGCGCAGCGCACAGAAAAAAAAAAAAAATAGGGAGAAAAAGAACCATTGAAGATTCATTCAATCTTTTTGCTTTGATTTGCGTGGCAGTGAATGTTTATTGTGCGCTAAATTAGCACATGGGTGACGATGAGAATTAGCGTTCAACTGATCTTGTCATGATAAATTGCAGGCAAGCACAAATATGGGCGTGATGTTGGATGCGTTTCAGAGTTTTGTGCTGAAATTGGTCATTGTTTGTCCTTGATTGTGGAGTAAAACTGTATATTATGAAAATTCAGAAGATTCAACTCAAGAAGATGTGAGAAAGTTTCAAAGCTAACTTCTTTCCTCTCTGGGCATAAATTAATCCACTAAATCATGAAGTTGTTCATGATATCGAAACTTTTCGTTCTTAAAGCTTTAGTTTGTGAGAATATTATGGACAGAAAGATCTACTTGTAAATAACATAAAACAATTTGGTTTTTTTCCTAAGAAAATAAACACACAAATACACAACAAGCAAGCCTTTCATTCATTACACTATTGGTAAAATGTTCAAAGTAGCAATTTCCTGAAAGTGATAGAAAAAAAACATAAAACTAAGCTTCATGATTTATTCCACAAATCTTTGTTTAATTTTGCTATCATGACAAACATGTCTGAAAGATTGGAAAACATTCTGCCCAGAAGAAAGACCCGTTCACTCCTCAATGCAAAAACAGTCAATAAGATGGGCTTAAACTCTTATGCCCATACCATGTAGCAGCCGTCAACACACAAACACCACACACACACACAAACACACAAACAGTACACACATACAGTACACACAGCACACACCAACACACACACACACACACACACACATCACACACACACACACACACAGCACACGACAACACACGATCACACACACACACCACACACACACACACACCACACACCACACACCCACACACACACAATCACAAGCCAATAACAGGCACTATAACAAATCGAAAAGGAGAAAAAACAACCCTTTGCAGAAGGTCATCAGTTGAGTTGAGGGATCAGTGGAGGTGAAATTGTTGTACACTTAACCACAATACACGCATTTAAGCCAACAATTTCTATTGTGACAGTCCAATGACACAAAACTGAAAAATACCTCCACTTCACAGGCCAAAATAGTATTTCTGAGATAATAAATTCACAAAAGGCACAAGCGAAATAGTTGAAATATCTACCAACGGGTAAGAGAATGTCAGCAATGCCAAAATGAAGAGTCCTTCTGATTTTCGGAGTATAAAAGTCATGGTAATAAATCTAGCTTTTAAATGTAAATCTGATGGAGTCAAATTGGTTTTGTCATTTCATATCTACATTATATTTCGCATTTGCTTCGATTGACGGGGAAGATTGAGAGATCAGGCATGTTGTCAATTTCCACTTGGGCCCAGCCAAGCCCGAGCAGCGCACAGATGAGTAAAATTTTCACATCATTACCAAGATTCATCCATTCACAGTGATAGAAACTTCAGATCTTTCGGCACATTAAGTGGACTCATCATAGTTAAAAATGTTTCGCACACTCTTCTAATCACGTCGCTGTGCGCAGCGCAGACGGGCAAATTAACGGCGGACCATTTTATAATTAATTCTTTGTCGCTTATCCTCGGCTAATGTGATAATATATATGTGTATTCAGATTTGCACTTAAGGGCAGCCACTGCAGCGGGCTCCCCTCCCCCCCGCCCTATGCTCCGCACATGCATGTCATTTAATTATATGATGCATACGGCAAAATTTGCCAATCTGGCCCAACGCAAAAGATGCCCGCTTCGCCACGGCGACTCAACACTCTCTCTCTCTCTCTCTCCTACATGCAGATTGGGGCATCAGGTAATGGCAATGAGATGTGCGGCGGCAACGGCGTCGATATCATAGTAACCTGCAGCTGTGAACGTGAAACCGATTCCGGCGTGCATCCCATTTATGCATGACGGCTATAAGGCAGGCATAGGCTGTGCTCAATGGGTGTAAGCCTATTAGCAGCATCTAGCATGTGAAAAAAACCAGAATGGGAACACGCTGGTCCCATTTTGCACCTGGCGTGCACCACGTTAAGCCTTTGTCGTGGGCATTAAAGGGGCTGGTGGTGTAATAATGCGACGCAAGGGGGCTATATACCTTGATACAGGCGCAAGACATATTGAAATGTGTAGTCGACTTCATCCAAGTCTTGTTGATGGTTGGATGTGCTGACATCCAAAACTGACAGACAAACAAACTTGAATTTTCGTGACAATGGAAAGCAAATATAACTGCTTCCGCATCTGCCACTTCATGATTACAATTGGGAGCAAAAGCAGAATGATGCATACCTCAGACACTAAACGAAAAATGAAAGATTCGAAAGATGTAAGTAAATAAAGTGACATCTGGGTATACGTGTGTCAAAATAAAACACACATCGCGACAACAAAGCATTTCACTCACAAAGCGGAATAAACACACACACTAAATGTCGCACACAACATCACACACATACACAACACACAGTCGACACACCACACACACACACCACACACACACATCACACACACACCACACACACACACACACACACCATCACACACACACAATACACTCACACACACACACACACACACACACGACACACACACACCACACATCACACACCACAGCATATAACACTCACACACACACACACACCACACCGTCAAAACCACACACACACACCACACAAGACACACACACACACACAAACACACACACCAAACACACATAGCAACACATCACAGCTACTTCACTGCATAATCAATGTCAATTGCCACAGTTTGTTCAGGGCCACCGCTAATCAATTTCCCACTGATTAAAAGCCCTTCTTGCGGGATGGGGGAAAAGAGGAGACAGTTTCCGCTTGCTTCTGCCCGCTTTATATGCTCCCCACGCCTGAGCTCTCTGTGTTAGAATTCGGAACGGAACGACACTGGCCAATTAGAACCTACTCGCTTCTGACAATCTTCCATCTTAGCAGTCAATAATACATGATTGAACCGCGCAGCTTTGCACCTGAACCTATAGTACTCCCGTGATATGCAGATAAAAATATTACTTTCATCGATCGATACCGAGTGTGTAAAACCAACTCACAATGAAAACTGATATTTTTGCAACTATAAATTCTCGTTTTTCTTTTCGGGACATTGTTCCCCGGTGCCGCAGAAGCACACATAACATTTCCATAATATGCCATGACATGAACAGTTTGTCGCAGTAAGAAGTGATTTATTAAACGAGCTTTCGTTTGAGGGCCTAAAATCTTGATGTACGCATCATGACATTTAAGATCTGTGTGATTTGCATACATCTTGTACTTGTACTAAGCATAACTTGTACTGTACTACTTGTATAAATAGTATACAAACTTTCTTGGTCTTACAATATAATTATTCCCCTTTTTACGTAATTCCAAATTAAACATCTTTTGTAAAATGGCGTCATTGTTTATTTATCCCAATGAGTACAGAAAGTAATCTCTATATGGAACACTAATTTAGGAAAAGGAACTGAAGCTGAGTAGCAACCCTTCCTCAAGTTTCTTATTTAAGAAGGAAATCACATAGCAGTGCATGATAAGATGTCTCATCTAAGATAGTTTTGACTTCTGTTTCAGGGAATCACTGTCCTGGTATGGCATCACAATTTACTCCATCAAATAGCAGTTGGTCCACAAAAGCGACTGTGTGGCAAGTTTCTATGCAAGAATCATGCAATTATTTTTCCAAATTCATTTTACATCCATGTTCATTATTCCTATGGTTTTTCCAACTTCAATGTTGATGTCTATTCTAAATGCACCTTATTTGTGGCATACATGTGGGTCACATCTAATTAATTTTTGTTTTGTTTTGTTTTGTTTCTGTTATTAGTTGATCTTACTCTTTTGTAGAGTTGGAAGGGGGATGATTCAGTGAAGCAACTATGTCAACTTTTAAATAATTTAGCTGTTTTACAAGTACACGTAGCCAATCTCCATGTGCATATAATCAACATAAGTGTAGGGCTGTTAGGCGCTACATGTACAACAGCCTCTGTATCCAAGTTCATACCAGGGTATATCACTGCAAGAAACTTGTGACACTTCTCCATGTTAAGATTCAAGTGGTCTGTTCTACATCAAGAACCCCAATACAGGTACTTGAGAAATCAAGCCTTATCAGTGGGTCAGGGAAGGGCTGTCTACTTCGGAAGTAGGCCTTCATGCTGGTAGGTAGTGTTCTCTAGCATTAACCCGTTCAGGATACACATGTGCTGTGTAGGGCCTATACACTTATCCCTGGAGCTCTTTGGAAATGAGTGTTGCACAAATCAATGGTCTTCAACAGGAGAATTGAATAAACTGAAGAAATAAACAATGTTGTGGCTTGTTTTTCGAAGTGAAATACGTACATCTAAGGCTACTGTAGTAATGGTCAGAAGAACAATCATAAGATTTTGTAATTTAGGTAATTCACTATCATAATAAATACATACAGGTCTACAGTATAAATTAGGGTCTTAGGGCTGGTTTCTATGAAGAATAGGAGGAGGAATTTGATATATGAAGTACCCTGTGTGAGATAGGTTTTATTTTGAAGTAATTGCAAATTGGAGTTAGATTTCTATTACTGTACGGAAACACTATACCAAAAAAATATGCTGCAGAAAAGACAGAGAAAACAGAAAGAGATGGACAGAAAGTAGAAGAGTACCACAAGATACATGTATAATGAGCTTCAGCTTTTTAAGATTTGACCTACTCCACACTCCACAAGTAAACTGTGTCACAATCAAAAACACGTCTTTGTTTACAAAATGAATAGCATCTAGCATAGCAGTGTAGAAAAGCCTTGCTTCTAAGTATAATGGATGCAAACGAAATGTCAAAAGGTTGATAAAGTGAATGACAAATCTTAGTGTGCATATCAAGTATTGTCCAAGTTGGCCCGCATGCCCTCAAAAGCAGAAAAAAACTCTCACTCTGTAACAGTATGTACAGTATGTACGAGTATAGAGTACAAATGCGATGGCTAGATCTTGTATCAGGCGCCTACTCAAGCCCATCAACTTAAAAAGGTTGCTGACAGAAATTCTGTTTTCTCTGCAGCAACAAAACTTACTGTGGCATGAAAAAACTAAGCCAGCCCGTGGCATTATTCTTGGTCAAAGTTATTTCAGGGGAAAAAACACAGCAAAAATTCTGTAAGTGATATACTTGAATTAATTTAATTCTTTTTTGAGCTTTCATGAGTTCCAGACAATAGATTTACGCAAAGGAAAGCAGAATTTTTGTGGCATGCCAAGGATAGGGTTAAGTGGCAGTGTTTTCTACAGGATGTAGGCTACATATTAAATAAGTAGCCTAAGATTTTCTTTAATAGAATTCAGTTCTGCATTTACTGTATATCTCAATTAATGCCTTCATCTAA
Source organism: Eucidaris tribuloides (assembly GCA_001188425.1). Lineage (NCBI taxonomy): Eukaryota > Metazoa > Echinodermata > Echinoidea > Cidaroida > Cidaridae > Eucidaris > Eucidaris tribuloides. The sequence continues at coordinate 43,051 of JZLH01S0088441.1, read as the reverse complement.
ATACTTGTAAGTATATTTAAGCCACATGATTCTACTATACACAGCAGATCAGAGGACCAAGTTACTGATTGAAACATGGCTATTTACATTATATTTCAATATCAAATTGTTTTACAATTGTATATTTGCAAAGTTAAAAAAAACAATCCACTGTGAGCCTCCTATTAATCTTATGCTTATCAGGGCACATGAACTAGAGCAAATATGAACATGTACACAGTAAATAAACGGCATTTATAATTTAGAGCAATTTGCCATTCGCCAAAACTCCACTTCATTCATGAATTAGGTAGTAAGTTGGGGCCCATCATCAACGACGTGGGAGGATCAAATGCATAATTTAATCCTGACCCACACCAAGATTACTGAATTTTCCTGACAATAGGGCAAGCAAGAAAGGGAATGACTGTCCCATGTTAGTGTGCACGAAACTCTTGAATTGTAAGTGTAGCTATCAGAATCTATTGATGAATGCCGTGCAGACAGCATAATAACAGGAGGTAAAATGAACTGTGAATTACAAAAGGATTGCTTATTTACTATTGACTGTCGCTGCCATGAAATCAGCTTAAAGTAGTGACGGTTGTAAATTCTTTTGAAATTCAATATTTTATAACTAGTCGTCCGAAAAATACAATAAAACTGTATGTACTCTAAAAAGAATTACAAATGGTACCTTTTCCTAGTCAATCATACATGTAAATCAACACTGTTCCAATAATTGACTACTCATTGAATGAAACTAGTTGGCAATCTCGCCATTAATGGGAACATGGCATA
>JZLH01S0088441.1:22283-34639 GCA_001188425.1 Eucidaris tribuloides | reverse complement strand
CACACACACACACACACACACACACACACACACACACACACACACACACACACACACACACACACACACACACACACACACACACACACACACACACACACACACACACACACACACAAAACTGCCAATAACAGGCACTCCAATTCTTGAAAAGGGAGAGAAAAAACAACCTTTCAGAAGGTCATCATGTTGATGTTGAGGGAGTCAGTGGGGTGTGAAATTTGTGTACACTTACACCACAATACAGCCATTTGAAAGGCCCCAAACAGATTTCTATTGTGACAGTCAATGACACAAAACTGAAAAATACCTCCTACTTCACAGCCAAAAGTATTTCTGAGATCAATAAATATCACAAAAGCACAAGCGGAAATAGTTGAAATAATCTACCAACGGGGGAAAGAATGTCACAATGACCAAAATGAAGAGTTCCTCTGATTTTCGGGAGTATAAAGTCCATGTAATTAATCTACTTTAAATGTAAATCTGATGGATGTCGAATTGCTTTTGTTCATTTCATATCCACAAATTAGTACTTTCGCTTGCTCGATTGACGGGAAGATTTAGAGATCAGGCATGTTGTCAATTTCCACTTGGGCCTACGCCAAGCCCGAGCAGCGCGCAGATGAGTAAAAATTTCACCATCATTAACCAAGATTCATCCATCACAGTGATAGGAAACTTCAGATCTTTCGCACATTAAGTGGACTCATGCATAGTTAAAATGTTTCGCCACTCCTTTCTAATCACGTCGCTGCTGCAGCGCAGAACGGCAATTACGGCGGCCATTTTATAATTAATTTCTTTGTCCCTAATCCTCGGCTGATGTGATAAAATATGTGTATCAATTTGCACTTAAGGGCAGCCACTCAGTGGGCTCCCCCTCACCCCCGGCCCTATGCTCCGCCAGCATGCATGGTCATTTAATTATATGATGCAACGGGCAAAATTTGCCAATCCTGGCAAACGCAAAAGATGCACTCCTTCGCCACGGCGACTCAACTACTCTCTCTCTCTCTCTCTCTCTCTCTCTACATGCAGATTGCATCAGGTAATGGCAATGAGATGTGCGGGGCAACGGCGTCGATATGCATAGTACCTGCACTGTGAACGTGACCGATTCCGGGCGCACCAATTTATGCATGAGGCTATAAGGCAGGCAAGGCTGTGCTCAGTGGGGTGTAAGCCTATTTAGCACATCTCAGCTGTGCTTGAAAAGCTGGCAGACATTGAGACAGAACACCCTGTCCCATTTTGCACTGGCGTGCACCACGTAAGCCTTTGTCGTGGTGCATTAAAGGGGGCTGTGTGGTGTACTAGTGTGACCAAGGCGGGCTATAACCTTGGATACAGGCGCAAGACGATATGGAAATGTGTGAGTCGACTTCATCCAAGTCTTGGTGATGGTTGGAGTGCTGACATCCAAACTGACAAACAAACAAACTTGATTTCGTGACAATGGAAACCAAATATAACTGCTCCGCATTGCCAATTTCATGATTACAAATTGGGAGCAAAAGCAGAATGATGCATACCCAGACACAAACGAAAATGACAAGATTCGAAAGATGTAAGCAAATAAAGTGAAGTCCTGGGCATACGTGTGTATAAATAAAATAAAACACACATCACGACACAAACACATTCACTCACAAAGCGGACATAAACAACACACACCTAAATGTCGCACACACACACACACACACACACACAGACACAAACACACACATATACACTCATACACACACACACACACACACACACACACACACACACACACACACACACACAACAACAACAACACACAGACGACACACACACACTACTACTACTACGTCACACACACAAACACACATAGGCACACACTCACACTACTTCACTTGCATAATCAATTCAATCTTGCCACATTTGTCAGGGCCACGCTATCAATTTCCACTGATAAAAGCCTTTTGCTGGGATGGGGAGAAGAGGAGACAGTTTCCGCTTGCTTTCTGCCCGCTTTATATCTCCCCACGCCGAGGCTCTCTGTGTTAGATTCGGGAACGAGAACGACAGGCTGCCATATTAGACCTACTCGCTTCTGACAAGTCTTCCATCTTACAGTCAATAATACATTGATTGAAACCCGAGCTTTGCACCTGACCCTATAGTACTCCGTGATATGCAGATAAAAATATTACTTTCATCGATCGAACCGAGTGTGTAAAAACAATCACAATGAAAGCTGAATATTGCACTATAAATTCTCGTTTTTCTTTTCGGACATTGTTCCCCGGTTGCTCCCGTGCACACATACATTTCCATAATATGCCATGACATGAACAGTTTGTCGCAGAGAAGTGATTTTATTAAAGCGTACTTTCGTTTTGAGGGCCTAAAACTCTCCATGTATGCATCATAACATTTTAAGATCTTGTGTGATTTGCATACATCATGTACTTGTACTGTAGTACTTGTAAATAAATAGTATACAAACTTTTCTGGTCTTCAAATATAATTATTCCCCTTTTATGTATTCCAAATTAAACATCTTTTTTAAAATCGTCATTGTTTATTTATCCCATGAATACAGAAAGTAATCTCTATATGGACAACTAATTTCGGAAAAGGAACTGAAGGCTGAGAGCAAACCTTCCTCAAGTTTCTACTTAAGGAAATCACCATAGCAGTGCATAATAAAATGTTTCATCTAAGATAGTTTTGACTTCTGTTTTCAGGGAATCATTGTCCTGGTATAGCATCACAATTTACTCCACAAATCTAGCAGTTTGGTCCACAAAATCTGTGACTGTGTGGCAATTTTTCTACACAAGAACGCATGCCAAATTATTTTTCCAAATTTAATTTTACATCCCATGTGTCAATTATTCCTTGGTTTTTCAACTTCAAGTTGAATGTCTATTCCTAAATTGCACCTTATTTGTGCATACATGTTGTGTGCACATCTAATTAATTTTTTTGTTTTGTTTCTGTTTATTCAGGGCTCGACACTAGCACTTGCCCGCTTGCCCGGGGCAAGTAAAATTTCATGTCGGGCAAGTAAAAACTCAAAATGTTAAAATTTACTTGCCCGATTGGGCAAGTAAAATGTTGATCATGAAAATAGCAAAACAAAATCTGAAACCAAAAATGAACAAAATATGACTAAATTTTGTGTTCAGTTAACTTAAAATACTAAATTTTGTCATTATTTTGTTCATTGTACTCAATTTTTATATGACTCTTTAAATTCATATAACACACCTTTTGTAACCTTCAGAATTAAAATAACAAATGTTCAATTCTATAAAAGGGCCGTGCTAGTTAAAATTAGTGACAAACCATTTTTAATGTGTTTGATTAAATTGTCTTGGGGCAAGTAACTTTTTCATTCGGGCAAGTAAAAATCTGAAAGTGATAATTTTACTTGCCCAAAGGGCAAGTAGCAAAAAAGGTTAGTGTGGAGCCCTGGTTTATTAGTTGATCTTACTCTTTTGTAGGAGTTGGAAGGGGGGATGATTCAGTGAACAACTAGTGTCAACTTTTATGAATTTAGCTGTTTACAAGCTACACGTAGCCAATCTCCATGTGCATATCACGCACACATAGTGTAGGCCTACTGTATTTGTACAACAGCTCTGTATCCAAGTTCATACCAGGGTATATCACTGCCAAGAAACTTGTGACATTCTCCATGTTAGAGAGTTCAAGTGGTCTGTTCTACATCAAGAACCCCAATACAGGTACTTGAGAAAAATCAAGCCTTATCAGTGGGGTCAGGGAAGGGCTGTCTAGCTCGGAAGTAGGCCTACATGCTGGTAGGTAGTGTTCTTCTACATTAACCCGTTCAGGACTACACATGTACTGTGTAGGGCCTATAAACTTATCCTGGAGACTTTGGAAATGAGTGTTGTCACAAAATCAAATGGGTCTTCAACAGGAGAATTGAATAAACATGAAGAAATAAACAAATGTTGTGGCTTGTTTTTCCGAAAGTTGAAATACGTACATCTATAGGCCTACATGTAGTAATGGTCAGAATGAACAATCATTAAGATTTTGTAATTTAGGTAATTTCAACATCAATAAATTATACATTAAAGGTATTCGCTAACATTTACCACACCTAAAAAAATCTGTACCACATGATTCCCCATGCTACCAGTGTCTTTGATGAGGTCTAAAACTGAAGCCCTGAAAAAATTGTATTTCAAAATGATTATTTAGTGCTTTAAAAAAGTGAAAAGCGTAAGTTGACCAGATTCACTTGCCCATTTTCTCCCATAGACTTCCTGTGTGTACACCTAGGCTATTAAAACTCGCCCCGAGTTTTAATTGTTTATTCATGCATAACTTGCCATTGGAAGTGTAACTTTTGTAAACTTTTGTATTCCAGGGTGTTTATTTGTCCATTTGAACACTACTATGTATCTCAGATATCAAAGTTTGACAATTTTTTAAATTGAAGCTCCACAATGTTAGCCTATCACTTTAACAGGCTACAGTATAAATTTAGGGTCTTAGGGCGGTTTCTATGAAGAATAGGGAGGAGGGGTTGATATATGAAGTACACTGTGGCGAGATAGGTTTTATTTTGAAGTAATTGCAAAATTGGGAGTTAGATTTACTATTACTGTATTGGAAACAGATCTAAGTCACTTATACCCAAAAATATGCTGCAGAAAAGACAGAGAAACAGAGAGATGCACAGAAAGTTAGAAGAGTAACCACAAGATACATGTATTTGAGCTTCAGCTTTTATAAGATTTTGACCTACTCCACACTCCACAGTAAACTTGTCACAATCAAAACACCCTTTGTTTTACAAAATTGAATAGCATCTAGCATACAGTGTAGAAAAGCCTTGCTTTCTAAGTATATGGATGCAAACGAAATGTCAAAAAGGTTGATAATAGTGATGACAAATCTTAGTGTGCATATCAAGTATTGTCCAAGTTGGCCCGCAAATGCCCTCAAAAGCAGAAAAAACCCTCACTCCGTAACAGTATGTACAGTACGTACGAGTATAGAGTATGCATATGCGATGGCTAGATCTTGTACAGGCGCCACTCAAGCCCTCAACTTAAAAAGGTGCTGACAGAAATTCTGTTTCTCTGCACAACAAAACTTACCGTGGCATGAGAAAACAAGCCAGCCCGTGGCATTATTTTTTGGTCAAAAAATTCATTTCAGGGGAAAAAAACACGGCAAAAATTCTGTAAGTGTAATACTTGAATTAACATTTGAGCTTTCATGAGTTCCAGACAATAGATTTTATCGCAAAGTGAAAGCAGAATTTTGTGCATGGCCAAGGATAGGGTTTAAGTACAGTGTATGTATACAGCTGTAGGCTACATATAAATCAGTAGGCCTAGTATTTTCTTTAATAAAATTCCAGTTCTGTGTTTACTGTATATCTGCAATAATGCCTTCATCTAAAGTATTTTTAAGCCCACATGATTCTATCTATACACAGCAGATTAGAGGGACAAGTTCCTGATGTGGAAACATGGCTATTTACATTATATTTCAATATCAAATTGGTTTACAATTTGTATATTTGCAAAGTAAAAAAACAATCCTGTGAATGCCTTCTCTATACCTATGCTAATCAGGTCACAATGAACTAGAGCAAAGAACAGTACACAGTAAACGGCATTTAAATTAGAGCAATTTGCCATTTCGCACAAATCTCCACTTCATCAATGAATTAGGTAATTGGGGCCCATCATCAACGACGTGGAGACAAATGCATAATTATCCTGACCCCACCAAAGATTACTTGAATTTCCTGACAAAGGGCAAGCAAGAGAATGACTATCCCATGTTAGTCACTGAAACTTCTTCGAAGTGTACTATCGTCTATCAGAACTATGATGATATGCCAGTGCAGACAAGCATACATAACAGGAGGTTAATTGAACAGGGAATTACAAAAGGATTAATTGTGTTGTTTATTACATTGACTCTCCTGCCATGAAATCAGCTCAAAGTAGTGACGGTTATAAATTCTTTTTGAAATTTCGATATTTTAATTCAGTCCAAAAATACAACAAAACTGTATGTCAACCTAAAAAGAAATTTACCAATGTACCTTTCCTAGTCTACAGTACATGTAATATCAACAACATGTTTCCAAATAATTAACCACTACATTGAATGTAAACTAGTTGGCAATCTCCCATTGATGGTGAACATCAATTCAGGCTAATATTTTTAAATCTGTACCATTTCTAGTAGATTGCTATTCAACACAACCCATGACCTAAGAACTAGAATACTAGATGAATGAAAGAATAAAAGGAATATAACAGAACTGAGCCAAGATTTGAATTTATCTGGCATGCACTGTGCTGTACAGTCTAGGCCACACTTGGCACGTCACTGCACAAGCAAACAGAGAAGTTAGCACTGCTATTGACATGTAAATTTACAAGTAAATGATTGACAGTGCATGGTGTTGCAGTGTGCATTGATTGAATGTAGTATGACTGTATCTTGATGGTCAGGCTGAAAGGAGAAAAAAAAAGGGGGGGGGGTCTTAACCTGAATAGCTGATCTCATTAGAAACTAATGTCACTTGAAAGAAGTCCTGAATGTTGTATTGTTCAATCTTCTCGCATCCTTCCAAAATTTAATCCGTAATCCTTTCATCGCTTCAATAAAAGTTGCTGATGCAGAATTTGGAAAAGCCGACTGAAACCCGTCTCGAGATTAGCGGACAATTTAATGCGAAGACTTACAAGATGAATCGCAGTAAACACAGTGAATGCCGAATAACCGTGAAGGTTAGAACAGTGTCTTAATTATGTAAAGTGCACATATTTGGTCAGATCATACATATTTCTACAGGTTTTACACCCAGATTGAGGATAATGAGTGTTTCTTTCTCTTTTGACTGCATACCACAATTTGAGGCTACATGTATGTCATAATGCGTGAACAGTCATGCCTTGCTGACCTTACTTAAAGATTGTGCCAGGGATTTGCAAGTCCATTAAGTTCATTATCAATACCAAACGGCAGTTTAGTACTTACAAATGGTGTGTTGAAAGTTTGAGATCCATACATCATGAATTTGTTGTTTTATAAGAAAAACTAATAACCACATGTTACCAGAATGTAGATCTACGTTAGTTCTTTCCATGAGTTTAAATTTTGCTCAAATTACGAATCGCGGTTATGTGTACAGTCGCAAGACCAGCGGAGCGCACTGATTGGTTAAACGGCTAACCTCCGCGCGACCTTCGGCTAACGGCTGATCGGACAATTTTGGAACGGCACGTGCACGTTTGACGTCACAGATTTTTTTAAAAGGCTTCTCAGTCATTTGAAAAAGGATGAAGTTTAACCGTCCAGATTTTCACCAAATCTCAATATTTTACCCCAAGTCTCTATGAGAGGTGTTTATTTATATCAATCTTCACATTGGATATGATTTCAGCTGATTTCATTTATTTAGATGTTTTTTGAAGTGCAAATGAATAACCCAATCTTAAGAAAAACATTTTCAAACTTTCAGTTTGAAGTGTAAGACTTTGTAAGTCCAAGGAACTCACTTCCAGTAAAATTAATAGATATAGGTGATGGAGGATTGCCATTTGCCAACAAATCACCATTTAAAAAAAAAAAAATCACTGCATGCATACATGAATTCTACAGTAAGCATGTCATAGTCATGGAAAAAATCACCTGTTTCACCTGTTTTGTCAGTGTACAAATATGTTTGATGCTCATATTTTGATTCCATGCCAGTATCACTGCTAACTAATTTAAATTAAGGACTTCCACATACTGTACGTATTCCAAAAAAATTAAAGCAGATTATATCGAGATCCAAAGGCCTCCATGTACTTTGCTGCATGTTCCATGCACACCTGTCTCGTTATCGAGAAACAACAATCACACTCTGAATCAGGAAATGATATCGCACTTTGAATTTGGGAGTCCGTCCCAATCCGCCAGACCGAAATGCAGATTGATTCGAAAAGAGACCCTAAGCAACAGGTTTTGTATCCGCAAAACGAGTCTACGAGAACTACCCATGGGAAATGTGGTTGAGATGTAATGCACAGCTTTGCACATTGTACATGACTGTGCGTTGTGTACATTTTCGTAACATCTACACGACTAATGATTGCACTGATAAGACCACATTTGCTGTTGCTGTTTCTGTTGTTTTTTGTGGGGGGGGGATGTTGGGGGGGATGTTGGGGGGGGGTAGTATTCAGGTACGTGAACAGCATTTGCTGCCGTCATGGGTTTCATGAAACCAGGACACATCTTTGTTAACTCTATGGGAATCGGGATATAAATAACCTGAATCCCACCCCCATTTTGTCGATTTTGCTGCCAGATCAGTTTCATGAAAACTATTAGAAATACTACCATGCACTGAATTCACCGTTGTTTTTGTCAAAGTTGGACAACTTGGCCAGAGCTTTGGCGCACACAGCCAAGTATTGTGGGTACTATTTTGACATTGGGGTAGTTTAATAATGATTTTGCAGAAGAATGTCATATTTTTTTTTTGACTCGTCAACTTTCAGGCACCAAACTTTTCAGATGGATGATGCCAGGTGAGACACATCAGACATAACATTGAACATAATGCTGCTTCAGTCCACAGCGCCACCACATCAAACTGACAAGCATCCATCTACCTGCTGTCATTCAGTTATTACTGACATGTTGTTTCATGACTCTCGAGAAACATACATGATATTGTGAACAAACTTTCTCAAAAGGAACAAACATCACAATATTATCATAAAGACATACATAATATGACTATGTTACATACATCATTATGGATAAACAGCAGGGCTTATTTTCTAACAAATGAAAATTTATTCTGTTTCCATGTAGATCATGTCATGAGTTAATTTTTTTATGCAAGCTCTAGGGACAGTGATTTTCCGTTTCAAGAAAAGGCCTTTTCCATTTCCAAAAATCTGGCATTCCGTTTCATCTTGTCTGAAAAATGGAAATTCCGTTTTACCATAGACTTGTATACATGAAAAAAAATGACAATTCCGTTTACATAAAACTTGAAACAAATATTTCTCGCTGTTTCTGTGTTTTTGTGTCAACTTTTTCTAATTTTGTTCTGAGTTTTGTGTTTTTTCCTTTCAAAAAGTAAAAATTTGGAGAAAAAAGAGGTTTTCCATAATTTTCCGTTTGAAGTTGTGATTTCCGGAAATTCCGTCCGTTTTCCGTTATCGCGGAAAATCACTGTCCCTAAAGCTCCCAACCAAGAATGTTGACAACTATGTTACCAATCTTCAAAAAAGTTAAAACTAAAACAACATGCAACATTGAATTATTGTTTATGTAATCATTATTATTACTAATTACTACTACTACTACTACTACTACTACTACTACTACTACTACTACATACAGCCTGTACATGCACTTCTAGGTTCTACAACTACTATAATCATTTCCTACTACACTACAGTATAAGTACGCTATTTCTGTTGCTATGTTTACTATCCATAGACTAGAGATGGCAATGTTATTTATATCACTATGCTGTGGAAAATAAATTCCGGAAGGGTCCTATAACTTTTTATTAACTTGCTTTCAACTATACTAACTGGCATGTAAGCAGTACAGGTGCATGCACTTTATTTTTCACACACAAACATTGCCCTATACTTACAATTCCTGAAGCTGTGACAGGCCATAGAATGTGTCATTGGGAATATTGGCGATATGATTATACTGCAACTCTCTGCAATAAGATATAAATGAATGAATGAATAAATAAATAAATAAATAAATAAATAAATAAATAAATAAATAAATAACAAATGAATTAAATGAATAAATAAATACATACATTCAATAAATAAATTTACAAATTATTTGAATAAATAACAAAACAATAAAGTGACTTAATAAATGAAGTAAGGTTTAAAAAAATCAAACAACTTGTCAAGTTGTCAAAAATACAGAGAATGAAATACATGTATCAATCAACAAGTTTACAAAATAAAGACAGAAATTGTAAGTTTCAAAACAGTTACAAATTACACAGTTTATCAAACATAAACTAACAAAACCATGCATAAATCAAAGTTACTCTATTCTAAACTGAGGTAAAGATTACATTCAACATTGTACAATGTAACTAAAATTGTCACAAATGAATGCCACAGAGATGAAAGGCCCGTCGGAACATTCTTTACTACCTATCCTTGGATTTAAAATAGGAAATCACTCGGAGATTAGAAAAACTGCATCCTGAATGATGGCCGAATCAGTTTAGATGCATTTGGGCAATTCCGCGAAAAATGTTACCCAAGCTCAAACTCATGAAATCTGTAATACCGGTAATTCCAAAAATATATGTGCTACAGTGATAAATTTTGTATCACACAATATAACTCATCAAACTCTTTAATTTGAGTGGTATTTGAATACATTTGAAGTATATTTAGACATACTTTTCTTCAAAAAACTCATTTTCTTGCAAAATTTTCTTATCTTTTTTGAAAAATGCACAATTTTTGAGTCTCATTATTTCACATTCAACAGCACTTCAGAATTAATTTATAGTAGTTTAGTAGTTTATAGTTAAGATAGGACAAAAAATGACCAATATTAGCTTTACATTAGTTATCAAATGCTTTTAAGTATAAATATATGGACCTAAAAAAGTGGTCCGAGGTGTAATGTCCGTAACGTTAAAAATGTAATGTCCGTAACGCAACATTTATGGTCCTGTATGGGATATACTGTATCTGTTGTACCTAATTGTCATCCTACAACTTAATTTCCTCAACACCCATTTCAGAAGAAAATTGGCTTCACTTCAAGCTTCAACTCACAAAATTTTTGACAAATGCATAGGTAGGTGAAAAGTCATGTCCAAAAAATGTAATGTCCGTAACGGCAAGCATTATGTGTGATAACTACCAAACAATAAAAAGAAACTAGTTCAAATTTAAACTGTTAACACTTCAGGGTGACCTGTTTGAGATTACCACAAATAGGTTCAGAATGATAATGATGGTTTCTAGAAATAAGCCCCCAAAGTCGCAAAAAAACGTCTGAATGTAATGTCCGTAATGCTGGAACTGCCCATTTACAATGTACGTGTTCTAGTATTATGTTGAGGGCCTAGCCTGTACAGGCCGGGATAAGAAAGGGGAGAGAGAGGGAGAGAGAGAATGACGGGGTTAGCATTATTGTGTAATCGACGATCCTTTCATCGCACCACAATGCAAAGCCGTTTGTGGTGATAGACTGGAAGCTTTTTTGCAGTAAGAGTGCAATCAATCACGAGAACACCTACACCAAGTGCTCTGCACTCAAAGATAAACTGTGGCGGTTACACTGTCGGGATACAACAATTGCAGACACATGGACACACATCCATGGATCTTACTGAAGCTACAGCTGTGCATGTACAATGTACAGTACTCATTCTTTCTATAAAATTCAGATAGATTTCATAAGGGGAGGGAGGAAGGAAATTTTGTGAAATGACCCTAGCCTGTCATACATTACACAAAGCTATGGCATTGATGCCAGCAATATGGTACAACTCACCAACATCAAGACTAAAAAGGTTTAATTTCTAGGTCCGTGTATATTACAATCTAAACTAGTTTTCTCTCACTTCTATGCAGTTTATGTGGAATAGTTTATATGCTGACATGAAACTGCAAAACAAAACTAGTTGTCACCAATTTAGACTGCACTTACATTGCAATGTGGAAAATTAGTGTTGCACGACTTCAGTATTTTAGAGAGTCGACTAGTCGCCCACCAATAGTCGCGACTCCGACTATTAGTCGACTATCGGTGTTCAACGTCTTAATGTGTTCAAGATTGGTGGTGTGGGGTGCATGGGTGTCGCAGTCGGAGTCGCAGTGAGTGCAATGTATACGGCAACACATGTATGATAGCATTGCATGATTATAGGCTGATCCAAGTACACTTTGGCAGTTCTGTTTGATTTGCGATCGAAGAGAGATAGGGGATTCATTTCTGCCACAAAATGGTAGATAAATGATTGGTAGTTCTATTCAATTTTTACGTCTTTTGACTCAGTTTTTAATACAAATTAACATGTGATAAAAAGTTGACTATTGCGTTCCGGTAGTCGGAGTCGCGACTCTGTGCAGGCAGTCGCGACTATGACTTTTCGCGACTTAGTCGTGCAACACTAGGAAAAATACTTGCAAATTACTTGGAGCTTATGACTTTATGAGTCATTCCAACTCAAAGTCCACCTATTGGGTTAGCATATTCACAAATACAGCAGACTGCCTTGTAAAACTATGTGTTCAAGTACATCGATACACACAATTTCCCATGTTATCTCCAATTTTACTCACTTAAAAAAAAAGATTGACTTTAAA
>JZLH01S0088425.1:8810-21214 GCA_001188425.1 Eucidaris tribuloides | reverse complement strand
TGGCACCATATCAAGAAGTTGGTACTAATACCACCCCCTAGTATAGGTGTACGCTAACACAGCTATGAATTTGATAAAACAATGTTTTGGTAATACAAACTCAGAGTGAGTGTGACGTTCCAAGTTTAACCTGGCCTGCAAGCACAGACTAGATTTTGACACCGAGACAAAATTTCATATAGCAGCTTGAGTCAAATCTAAATTATTGACTGATTGTCTCCAACTAATAGGAGTACAGCACCTGAGCATAGGGCCTGTGGAAGAAGTAGTAGGGCAACACATATTCTTCCGATCCTGTTGTGCCATGCGTTCACGACCAACCAACGTTTGTTACAACTATAAACTATAGGTTCCAATCCGCGCAGGGAAATATGAATTGCTCTGGAGGTTATCCCCTTGCCCTTCAGTTGCATACCTGTTAGTAGGATGGGATAACAAGCCGAAACTGTTGCTGTAGTTGCAGCCACGTTCTGCTGGTGCGATTTCAGGAACACGCCATGAGAAACCACGAAAAACTCGTCGTTGTCGGAAAACTTGAAGCAACGATCGACTCGTACAGTTCAGAAGGCTTTGGCATTTCAACATGGTCAAAGCGGTCAATGCCAATGCGGTAGAAAAAATAGAGCTCAGCGCTTGTGTTGAAAACCAGTGACGTGATACACTAAAGCATTACACTGAGTCAGTGTCACTGACCCCGTTAGTTTGGAAGCTATCTACGGCAAACACTTAGGAACCCTTGAATTGAACTTTAAATAACCTCGCAACAATCAATCACACACAAAATGACCCGTATTCCCCGTGTGGTGAGCAATATAGTAATACTGCTGTCACTAACTATTCCTTTAAAATGAGGATGCATTTAGGCATTCTCATTTTTATATATTATTCATATCAATTACTTATAGGGCGTTTATTTTGATTTGAATTTATTTATTTCATTTTCATCGTATGTAAACAAATGCAAAGATACACAAAATTAAATGCAAACATGAATAGATATAAACCATTTACTCGTAATAAGAAACGAAGTAATCGAGTTTTAAAGATTGTGTCATTCATTTGCACGTCAAAAACATCTAAATGAATGAAGTCAGCTGAAATCATATCCAATGTGAAGATTAATATAAATAAACACCTCTCATAGAGACTTGGGGTAAAATATTGAGTTTTGGTGAAAATCTGGACGTTCAAACTTCATCCTTTTACAAATTACTCGGAAGCATTTTCAAAAAATCCGCGACGTCAAACGTGCACGTGCCGTTCCAAAATTGTCTGATCAGCCGTTAGCCAACGGTCGTGCGGAGGTTAGCCGTTTAACCAATCAGAGCGCTGCGCTGGTCTTACGACCGTACACAAAAACCGCGATTCGCAGTTTGAGCAAAATTGAAACTCACGGAAAGAACAACATTCTGGTAACATGTCGTTATTAGTTTTTCTCATAAAACAACAAATTCATGACGTATGGATCTCAAACTTTCAACACACCATTTGTAAATACTAAACTACCGTTTGGTATTGATAATGAAGGGAAGTAATGGACTTGCACATCCCTGACACAATCTTTAAGCACATCCGTTTAAAAAAAAAAGCTCTTTGCCATAACTTTATGATTACATGTATGTTATGATCAGCAAGACATAGGATATCAATCGCAGTATACACGGTACGGTAATATCCATCTTGTTACATCTGAGTAAGCATGGAATCATCATGATCATGTTTTTTAGTTTTGTTGGTGTAATTTGTTGTTAATTGCTAACATCTAATTTTCTTTGGCGTGAAACTATATGGCCACTGTGGCAGGACACACTGTGCTTGGAAGATCTTGAAGTAATTACACATTACTAATTCACACCATTGCATATAGCAATGAATCATTGAAATTATGAAAGCAAATCCACAAAAATTCTTCGACTATACAGGGTGGCCCAGAAAGAATGCTACACATACGATCGTTAAATTCTTCAACATCATGAACAAAAATGCCATCAATTGTTATTTCAACTGTTAGAATATTCTTTTTCTGACAAAATGATACCATGATGATTGATTTTGAGTAAGGCGTTTGGATCCTAGGATCATTTTTCTGAGGCAATGCAATTTCCGAAATTTGTTTCTTTCTCAACTTCCGCGATCCTGGGAACACCAAAATATTCTCAAGTAACAGCGTGCCATAAAATAAGCGGGGAGACAGATAACTGGAATACCTCGCTTTGATACGGAAGACAATGGTAAGGTATGGCTTACATTGTCATTGCACCTGGATAGTGCAGCCTATTCCATGGCAAGTCGTTACCCAAAAATATTTCGGTGTTCCGATGATCGCTGGAGTTAAAACAAAATAGCAAATTTAGGAAATTACATTACTTCAGAAAAATAGCCCTATGATCCAAACGCCTTAATCAAAATCAATGATCACGGTATCATTTTCTTGGAAAAAACTGTTCTAACCCATGAAATATTCACCAATAACATTTTGTGGATGATGTTGAAGAAATTAACGATCGCATGTGTAGCATTCTTTTTGGGCCACGCTGTATATAACATGATAGATTTTTGCAAAAATGCCATTTTTAACTCTTTGTGCGCTGAATTAATTCTGAGGGCATAATAATGACGATTGTTAGTTTGATATTTTCTTAAAATCTTGCTTTCCTTGTTATTTATAGATATTGCTTAAGCATTATTGCCATTTGTTAGCCTTTCTATAAACGTAACAGAGAAAATTAATTATTACGATTGTTGAATTTAATTGTACGAATGTGCAAGATAGCAACATTCACATGCAAAAGGATTAATGGGGTAACTAATTGAGACTTGTAATGATGTTATTAACCCGCTTCGTTCAATTTGGTGGAAGTTATATTTCACAATCTGGATAAAAACGTTCAGTGTCCACCCAAGCGTGAACAAAAACTTTTCGCCACTTGATAAAAAAAAGACTATTGGCATCTATTAACATGAAAAAACCCTTTAATATTTTGAAATGCAGTTTTAACAAATTTGTCAAAAATTGTAATTTTGAAAGGATATACATTACATAGGCTATACGTTAATTAGAGCGTGAAATTCAAATTTCGCGCACAGCGCCCAAAATACATGGGTTTGCGGCGTAAAACTTTATTTTGTCTATTATGCTTATCTTGATCTGATTGCTTCTAACTTTATTTTATATCTCTAGCTTTTATTTGCATTATTGTTTACTTCAAAAACAAAACAATATTCACGAACTGAATACAAAAACTAATGGTAATTACAATGATGATGATGATACTACTACTACTCTACTACTACTACTACTCTACTACTACTACTTCTTCTTCTACTACTGCTACTACTCTACTACTTCTTCTACTACTGCTACTACTCTACTACTACTAACTATACTACTACTACTTCTTCTACTACTGCTACTACTCTACTACTACTAACTATACTACTACTACTCTACTACTACTCTACTACTACTACTACTACTACTACTACTACTACTACTACTACTACTACTACTACTACTACTTCTACTTCTACTACTACTACTTCTAATTGTTAAAAAAAAAAAAAAAATATTGAGCGCACATACCGTCCTAGGATGCTCATGGTGCTGGTCCAACAACAGTTCTTTTTGGAACACTAAATTGGTATAGATGATTTAAAGATTGAGTCATTGATTTGCACGTCAAAAAACATCTAAATGAATGAAATCACCTGAAATCATATCCAAAATGTCCAATGTGAAGATTAATATAAATAAACACCTCTCATAGAGACTTGGGGTAAAATATTGAGTTTTGGTGAAAATCTGAAAGGTTAAACTTCATCCTTTTTCAAATGACTCTGAAGTCTTTAAAAAAATCCGAGACGTCGACGTGTACGGGCCGTTCCAAAATTGTCCGATCAGCCGTTAGCCGAAGGTCGCGCGGAAGTTAGCCATTTAACCAATCAGTGCGCTCCGCTGGTCTTGCGACGGTACACATAACCGCGATTCGCAATTTGAACAAAATTGAAACTCACGGAAAGAACAACATTTTGGTAACATGTCGTTATTAGTTTTTCTCATAAAACAACAAATTCATGACGTATGGATCTCAAACTTTCAACACACCATTTGTAAGTACTAAATTACAGTTTGGTATTGATAATGAAAGGAAGTAATACGCTTGCACATCCCTGACGCAATCTTTAATGATTATTAGAACTTACTTAAAACATATTAGAAAGTACCTGTACCATCCATCACAATTACCAGATCCACTCATAGTTTTTTTATCGGATTCCATCACTGATTACAATGAAAATCACATTGCGATCAATATATTCCAAGAGATATCGCAAATAGATTATTCGACAAACAGATTGAATGGGAGGCTGCAGAGAAAGTATAAGATTTTATTGAGTGTTTCATGATGTATTTTGATAGGACTTGAGTAGATTTTCATTGCAGTCAAAATGAAAGAAGTGGATCGTGTAGGACTTTTTTGATGTACTCGTTTAATATGGCTTTGAAACTCCGCTACAGGGGCGAAATTGTCGTAAATAGCCTGCTTAGGTTATATTTCAAGGGAAAATACTTGCTTTGAGTAAACGCGGTCACTATTAGCTTTCGAAATTAAGGAAATATTGATGTATTGTAGATTGTTGGTTAAAATCTCTCCTGATCAATCTCTGATTGGTAATGACTTTTCATAGTTGATCCTTGTAACATTATTTCCTGCGGAGCGTCCTTTATTTATTCATTATATCAAAACAAATGGTGAACGCAGCTTTGCTCACGCTGCTCCAATTTTATGGAACAACATCTCAGACTCCCAGGGGCATTAATTCAATAAATCATTTTAAATCTGATTTGAAAACATACCTATTTAAAATCGCTTGATTTATCTTGAACCGTATACAGTACCTCTATCATCATAGTGCATAGGTTCATGCCCAATAATGTGTTATGCGCTTTATAACCATGGTTGAGTATTTGTGTGAACAATGAACAGACTCAGACTAACATTACTATTTGAGGCACTCGTAGAGGGCGTGATGTAAACGCCATTTATGATCAAATAATGAAACATTACGTAAAATTTCTGTTCAATTCCGATGAGCACCCGGTAGCGTGAATTGAAAGAATCCACAAGTCATTTTGGGTCCAAAAATAGAACGTTCCTGTCGCAACTTTTCCCATGAAGGTAGGTCTCGACAGAGGCGCTGAGAGTGAGTTTGACCACCGTACGGACCCAGGCCTTACCTTACTAGAAATGGGCTTTCAACGAAGTACACTTCTTTGATTGTATCCCGACCGCCATTTCTTGATTATATGCATTTCAAACACAATGCCTAGCTGTCTCTTCAAAGACATTGATACATGGTTACGTCATATCGATTTGCACCAGACAAGGCGAAAAATTTGCGACGTCACGACGTTGCTCGATTGTAACGGAAATCGCGATGGGATATCGGCTATAGCAGAATAAAATGTAGTCAGTTTAACAAGGCACCACTTCTGCTGAAAGCGAAACAGGTAATATAACTTCTGAAAAAATAACAACTCAAAATCCTGACTCACACACACACACAAACACACACACACACACACACACACACACACACACACACACACACACACACACACACACACACACACACACACACACACACACACACACACACACACACACACAAAGTACACACCACACGCAACACACACCACACACCACACACACACACAGACTGGCGTACCGTGGGTCTAGCTCATTGGGGGGGGGGGGCACCAGCGTCGCCTCACCGAAATTCATTCTTGAAGATGATGGCATTTTAGCGCTCGCGAACGCTAAGCGGTGGAATAGGGCTTTGGTCGATACGGCGGCCTACCCCCTGTCAAGTTGCGTTACAATGTATTCAAAAAGTCGCCGTATTAATGTAGGGCTTACAGGCTTATTTTATGGTGAATATGTGTTTGTATGTATGTCATTAGTGGTAAAAAGGCAATTCCGCGAGCGATCGTAGCGAGCGAGCGGTTTGGAAAACTTCGAAATTCTATGATGAAAAATGCATTTTGTAGGTCCCTAGCCAGGATACATATATTTCAAAGCAGGGGGTGCGTATAAGTAAAAAAGGACCTATGACAGGGGGAAGGGCTGATCATCCTAATGGATGGGTTCCAGGGGCCCACCCTATAGAACTCCAAGTGGGGTCCCCGTCCCGGATAGGAGTAAGGCTCCTGAAGCTCACGGCTTTAAGTAGTTTATGTTATTAGTGGTGAAAAGGCAATTTCGCGAGCGAGCGTAGCGAGCGAGCGAGCGGTTTGGAACATTTTGAAATTCCAAGAAGAAAAATGCGTTTTGCAGACCCGTATAGCCATTTCAAAGGAGGGGGCCGCGTATAAGTCAATAAAATTGATGTCAGGGGGAAGGGCTGACCATCCTAATGGATGGGTTCCAGGGTTTCAAGTATAGGGTCCCCGTCCTAGGTTGGGGTCAGGGGGTTCCGCCCCCTAACGCAGCTTCTAGCAGTTTTTATACGGATATTTTGTCACTCTGCCAACACGATTTTTCTTTGAAATGGACAGTCAACAATAATTAAATAACCCCATTTTCAAAGGTATGAATTTAGTAGCCTGAAATGCTGATAGCAGGTTATTTTTCAAACGTGGTGATGATTTGTGGGGGGGGGGGGTTCATGGGGCGGAGCCCCCTGAAGCTGAAGCTCGAGCATGAGTTCGATCGGTTTTATAAGCTTATTGTGACCTTTTGATAACACTTTTATTTTTAATGGACAGCTACAGTCGACAATAATAAAACAAACAAACAAACAAACAAACACCTGCTTACGAACCACTTGGCACTTCCATGGTATATATTTTTGTGCTGATAGCAGGTGACTTTCAAAACATGGCGGTAACATATCGGGGGTCAGGGGGGCGGAGCCCCCTGAAGCTCATGGGTTCTAGCGGTTTTATGAGACTATTTTGACCCCTGTCATCACTGTTTCGTGAAATTTAGGGCCTACATTCAAGAATAATCAAAACCGTCCGATAGAAATACGTTCTTTTGAACGCACCCCTCTCCCCCCGGTACGGTCCTAGTACTTCGACATAATTCATATTGCCATGTGCAAAAAACATAATTATGCAAGTGTTTATTCACGTCATGTAGCCCCTTCATCCGATTTGAATAAGATGGGGCATTCAGTGGCAAAAGTGAATTTTACAGGAATGCAGAATGGCGCACACGCAAAAGGTGTGCCACGTGGGTGATGAATTTTGGAGGAAAAAAATTCTGCATAAAATTGTTTGATTTTGATAGGTGTATCTGAAATATTGCCTGCGCTATCACTGGTTAATAATAGAAGCAATTCTACGAGCGACAGATTTTGAAGGGGAAAATAATTCCACGGGGGGGGGGGAGGGGATATTCTCAGTCTAACACGGTGAATAATACCCTCCCTACTCAAAAGTATTGTACCATACACTATAACGCATACATTTTGAGTTGAATGGGTCTTTTTGTAATGATGTCCCAATGAAGTTTATTATTGGAAAATAAGAAATTATTTGAAAAAGAAATCAATGAATATTCTTTCTCCTTTCTTCTCCACGGCGGAGAGATTATCAGATGCAGGCGCGCCCACGACAGAGGGACTGAAACATTATTAAGCATTTTTTGGCGTCCCTATACGGGTGGGGTGTTAATTCACACTAGCATCGTAATTCTGTTTCATATTTCCCGTAAAACGGTTTTATGGTTTGGAAAGACTTCCAACAAACAAAAAATGTCAGTGTGTTCCTTTGAAGCTGTCTGAGAAAGAAGACACCGCGCCGCGAAGATGAAAGCGCCTCCTATCTTCATAAGGCAGTGGTAAGCACGATAAGGCTGCTAATTAAAGATAATGACCTTCTTTCTACATTATTTTATCCAATGTACTGAAAAGTTGGATGACAATAAATTTTAGGATGTTTGCAATAGTAAACCGCCTTTAGAACTGAGAATGAATAATAAATTTTTAACTTGAAGAGGTCTTGTCTTAAATATGGGGCATATCCTCCTTACCACTGTCATTGATTTCATTTAAAATAATGTTTTATTTTCCAATAATAAACTTCAGGAGGACATTCCTGCTCGGAATCCTGAACGAATCTGTGTGTTTATTTCACTAAACAAATGGGCTATTTCACAGTCATAACAAGCATTAATGGTAATAATATCTTTGAATACAACTTTCAAATTATTGCCAACAGGGCGTTTGACAATAGAGGGCGCAATTGCCTAACCATTACTAGAGTCCCTTAGTAGAGAGTGTAGCGACATAAAAGGTCCTATTTTCATGGAAACAAAATGTCGTACAGATTCTTTCTATTCACAGCACCAGGTGTTCATCGCAATTAAATAGAAATGTTACGTAATGTTGCTTTGTATAGGAAGCAAAATGGCATTCAAATCGGAAGTTGTCGCAACACTCTTCATAAATTAATAGGGACTCTAACCATTATCAGATCCATAAGTGTGCACGATGGTTCCACTGCATGGTGAGACCACCTGTCCTAGCTCCAGTACAGGGACGTCGGCAAACTTCATGATTTTATCAAATAAAGCCATTGTGTCTCAAATTTACTTCAAGATTTCATGTGACTACAGTATAGCATCAGAATTTGTTGGGTGTGCACACAAATTCAATATGTCATTTTTACGAAACTTTTTAAGTAATGTTGAACCCATATGGAATTGGACGTTTGTTTGTCTAAAGGTTTGCTTCGATAAGCGCGCCCTCTACTGCCGAATGCCGTATTGGCGATATCGGGAATTGTGTAGCTTATACAGAAATGACCAAAAAATCCAATTTTAGATTCGTGCATGCGATATTTGCTACCACTGATCACTGATCATGTCACCTAATCATTACGATTCCATATTTGATTTCAGTAATGTAATAATTCAAAGCAATGACCAAAGAAAAATGTGCATTATACAGGGTGGCCCAGAAAGAATGCTACGAGTATGATCGCTAATTTCTTCACCATTATCGGCAAAATGTCATTAATTT
Source organism: Eucidaris tribuloides (assembly GCA_001188425.1). Lineage (NCBI taxonomy): Eukaryota > Metazoa > Echinodermata > Echinoidea > Cidaroida > Cidaridae > Eucidaris > Eucidaris tribuloides. Next base: position 12,184 of record JZLH01S0088425.1, on the reverse strand, counting down.
TTATTTCGTTGGTTAGAACATTCTTTTTCCAATAAAATGATACCAAGATCATGATTTTGAGTAAGGCGTTTTGATTCTAGGGCCATTTTTTGGAGGCAATGCAATTTCCCAAATGTGCCAATTTTTCAACAGAGGCGGTCATAGGAACGCCGAGATATTCTGGCGTCTCACTGACTTGCCATACCGGACAAACCGCGATGACAAAGGGATGAAATGCCCTCGCTTTCATAAGGAAGGCGATGCGAGCTACATCTCCATTGTCATCGCGGTTTGTCTGGTATGGCATGCTGAGACACGAGAATATTTCGGTATTCTGATGATCACTGGAGTGTAAAAAATAGTAAATTTGGGAAATAACATTGCCTCCGAAAAACAGCCCTCAGATCCAAACACCTCAATCAAAATGAATGATCATGGTATCATTTTGTTGGAAAAAGAATGTTCTAACCCATGAGCTAAATCACCAATGACATTTTGAGAATGATTTTGAAGAAATTAACGATCGCATCTGTAGCATTCTTTCTGGGCCACGCTGTATAGATTGACCGGAAGCAGTCAACTGGCATAATGCAGTTTAGAACTACACCTTTGTACCACGCCAAAAAAACTGTGACTTTTGCAGGCAAGGACTCTCTTTTGCACTCCTGCTGCAGCACAACAAAACCCTTAACCCTAAAAAGCACAAGGGGGGGGGGGGGTCACAATGTGCCCCCTACCACATTTTCCTTCGCCACTTCCCCAATTTTTGACGAAATTTCATCAAAATAGGTGACTTTTCCTAAAATGTTATGGCGAACATTTTGATGTATAATTTAGGGTTACCCGTGAAATAGTGTTGCCATGGCAACCACATTTTGAAGGTCATGTGTGTCATTTTTTGATGTTTTATTATTTGTCTACTACATAAATGAGCTACAGTCACTTGTTTTTCATTTCTTTTGAATCATTCATGACATAAAAATTATGTTTCATCTATTTGAGAACATATTCAATACATTTCTTTTGTTTTTCTTTGTTTTTGGCACCAAAACAATAAAAAGGATGAAAATTAATTATTCTTGTTATTTTCTTTATTTTCAATGTTTTATTTCTATATAATACCAGATTTGATGAATCAAAGTGTAATTCCATCAGAAAGGTGTACCAGAATGAACAACAACAAAAAAAATATATCCATGTTATTTCAACCCTTTAGCACAACCAACAGTGCATAGTTATATGTGCATATACGCATTACATTATTACTGCATATATGGTAACACAAAATTTCAACCCCAAACAGGAAAAAGTTTACTCAAAATACTTAATGTTATCTTGTATGATTATTGACAAATTAATCACTTGTGAACGTATTCATGGGATATTAAAGTGATAGGCTAACAATGTGGAGATCCAATTTAAAAAAAAAAATGTCTTCTGAACTACATAGTAGTGTTCATATGAGACAATAAACACCCTAGATATAAAAAGTTTGCGAAAGTTACATCTGCCATGCAGATTATGCAGATGAATCAAACAATTAAAACATGGGGCGAGTTTAAATAGGGGCTTAGGCTGGTACACACAGTAAGTCTATGGGAGAAAATGGGCAGGTGAATCCAGTCAATTTGAGAGCTTGTAGATTTTCACTTTTTTAAAGCACTAAATAATCATTTTGAAATACAATTTTTTCAGGGCTTCATTTTTAGACCTTATCAAAGACACTGGTAGCATGGGGAATCATGTAGCTCAGATTTTTTTAACTGTGGTAAATGTTAGTCAATACCTTTAATCTTCACATTAGCCTATGATTTCAGCTGATTTCATTCATTTAGGTGTTTTTGACGTGCAAATGAATGACACAATCTTTAAGCGAAAACTGCCATTGCGATTTATTGTTCGTTTTGTGGTGTCAGGTCCCTTATACAAAAATAATAACACATGACTTCTCATTGCCTACGAAGAAAGCGATTAACATTGACATACCTGCCACACAAAAACCAGTATTCCCCCGGTACCATCCCGATGGATTCTGTCCAGATACAACTGAACCTTTTAGACCTTATCAAAGACAATGGTAGCATGGGGAATCATGTAGCTCAGATTTTTTTTTAACTGTGATAAATGTTAGCCAATACCTTTAAAGACAAAAACTTACAAATATCCAACAAAATCCCCTTTTGCTATATATTTCATTATATTATGGTAAATAGCGCCCCCATGTGGTGACCTTGAGAAATTTTGATGAATGTATTTTATAGAGTTTTAGTTGATTTACATGACTTTTTGTGCAAAATTTGAGAGTGATTGGTCCAAAAAATGATTTTAGAGAGGGCCACGGAGAGCCAAAAATAGCTTGGGCTAACTGTTTTGAAATACATGTTTTGTTATGTTGTCACTCGAGGTTTTTACTTTGTAGTTACTAGTTGCGAATAAAATCCCAACTTTTGAATTTACCTCATGCTGTCTTTATCTTATTTTCCAAATGGTATTTCTCAAAGAGTATTTGTCTGTTAGGAGCTATAAGAGTGATTAATCCTTCCTTTTGACAACCAAAAAGGTGCTGAAGCTTTGTACAAAGCAATGTGTGTTAGCATCCTCCGAGGCGGGGGGGGGGGGTAGGGGGAGGGGAGGGGGGAGGGGGCACGTGGCCATTATAATGCGTACACCGATGGGCGTGTGGAAAAAAACGCGTAAAAAGGGTAATTGTTCACGGTCGGACGATGTACGCGTGTACAGTGAAGAGGGTATCAAAATCACCAAAATCAGGAAATAGGGTATACTTTAAACGAAAGCTTACTTGAAAAGGGTATTGTTTTTAGACCTGAGTAGGGTCTACGTGTTTAGGGTATTCTGAGATCGAAGGATAATTTACTTGTTTAGGGTCCATTTTGCAAGTCCATACACGCGCATGGTGTACACGTTGTAATGACAGTGGCCCCGGGGCATCCACCTGGCCGCTAACTGGGTATCGAGGTATGTATACTTGCAATCAGAGTTAAATGATCTACATACATAATCATACAATATTTATATTGCCAAAATCTGCAGTGGTTGGAATGTATCGATGAAACATAAAAAGTAATATATGTTGACAAAAATTATGGCCGTCTTGAAAAGCATCTGAGACTACTCACCTCTGCCCCCGCCCCTTTTAATAAAACGTGAATCACTCGATTGACTTATCTCATTATTATCAACATTATGTTATTTTATTATGGATCAACACAAGGGGCAAATTTTGTTATACTGGTTCCTCTTATGCGACGTCTTGAAGGTGTTTGTATTTTTCTTAACTTTTATAACCTTGAGGGGGATGGGGGGGGGGGGAGATGGGCTGAGTGAGTCGTTCCATAGCCTGTCGAAAAATAAGCTTTATCATAAACCTACTGACC